>VZRX01001684.1:103476-199457 GCA_013398075.1 Notiomystis cincta
CAGCCCATACAGCTTTCAGATTATATGGCTTAACATGAAACAATAAGAACATAAATACCTTTTTTCAAGCAAAATAATAGGTTAAAGTTTGGGGGTTTTTTTGTAACCTGTTTAGAATGATATATTTATTTAGTTAGCATATATTATCATAAATTTATGGAAGAACTAACCAGCCTTCTGGAAAATAAACAGGAAACGTGGGAAAGAATCCGAATCCTGGAATAGTTTGGGTTGGAGGGGACCTTAAAGATCATCAGTGGAGGAATTATGGCTGGGCAGCCCAGGGGGCACAAACCTGGTGATAACACAAATGGCAAAACTTGGTTCAGTGCCCCAAAAAAGGGCAAATCTTTGAGTGAAGGATCTGGGAATTCTGTCTGCTTGTAGTTTTCCTGTAACTTCTCATCTGCTGTGTCCACGTAAGGTTTTGCACATGAAGATTTTGGAGTTTGTTTTCTTGCTCAGGTTATCTCAGTGAACAGCAAACGTTATTGCTGATCATTCAGTGCGTCTCACAAGTGGTTCTGTGCCTGAAAACTGTGCAAAACTGTAGGGGTTTTGAAAAAATCTGGTGGTTTTTTCCCTCTTCTGAAATAGTACCGTGGACATCCTGAAGTAATCTGCTGGAGCAAGAAAACATTGGCAGATATTTCAAGCTCTGGGGTATCCCAGCGTTACTTCCGTGGGGTATAGAATGGATTAATCATGGCATGAATGTTTAATTTGTCCTCAGTTTCAGCTGCAGCAGCATCAGGGCCAGATTTTTAGATCAATCTTTGGGAAGGGGGTGTTTTTTTCGTGAGTGGATGATGTCAGTTAACAGCACATTGCAGGCTGGGAACCTTCAGAGATTCAGGTCGATTAAGTGTCCAGTAAACAAGCAATAATTATAACTATCAACAGAGGAGACCAATAATAGCAAACAACTCTGATTTATCTCTTTTTTTTAACCGTAAAACTGGTTTTGCATTCGGTAAAAATATTGTGAAGAGGGGCAGAACAGAAACTGTAACTGAGTAGGAGGGAAAATGTAACAGAGTCTCTGAAAGCTGGTTTTAAAAATGAATAAATAAAGCCCCCAGTGACCTGTGGTGGCCTGTCTGGTTTTTTATGTGCACAGGTTTGAGAATGAAAGGAAACAATGACACATGAATGAAGTTTGCAGAGGTTAACAAGGGAAAAACACACATTTTTTTGTCATGAAAAGGTTTCCTCCCTGTGATCCCTCCTCCCTGGCTGCTGCCTCGCTCCGTTCTGTCCCCGTGGCTGCTTCCTTGTGTGCTTTGGCTGCGTGTGGTTTGTGCTCGTTCCCCGAGGAAGCCCTGCTGTCTGGCACACCTGTTAACCACACAAACAGGTGCCCAGCCTTCTGGGCTTCCTCACCTGCAGGCTCTGCTCCCCCTGAGTCCATCTCAGGTACCTGTTCAGAGCACTCAGCACCAGTTCAGTTCAGTGCAAATACTTGGAATTGCTGGGATTTCGGTTTTTAGAATTAGGCTGTGTGTGAGTGGGTAATAGGATGTTTGAAGATACAATAAATCTTCCCAAATCTTGATTATGATTACAATGTAAGGATATATGATATATAAATAAAGCTATTGCTGATTTAAAGACCATGAATTAATCTCCCCACTAGTAAGTGTTGAGCTCTATTTTAATGGCTTCTGGAAGGGACCCCTAAATTCTGATTAGTCAGAGACTACCCTGAGTAAAGCTACATGTGAATTTCTACAGTTAATTTACTACTGTTCAGTTGTTTTCTTAGAACTAGCTGTTTCAAAGTTGCTCCCCATGATGAATAAATTCGTAACATCTCAGGTTTTTCAAACACAAAATGAGTCATGCCAACCTGTTTTCGTAGGCTGCTGCAGAAGTGAATTAATATGATAATATGACCCTGTGAAATTACTACTGTTCGTGTACTAAATGTTCTTATTTATTACCCGTAACATTTAATTGTAGTTTAAATAAATTCCATATAAACACATTTACTGCAGAGTTTAGAAACAATCCACAATTACATGGTGCAGTTGCAGGAATAAATTCCCTATCAGTGATTCTTAGGAGAGGAGGGTTGGTACCAAGCTGCTGATAAACAGCTTTGCCTTTATCAGTTCCTGTTTGTCATGAACTCTTCACAGAATCACAGACTGGGTTGGGTTGGGAGGGACCTTAAAGCCCATCCAGTTCCACCAGGACATCTTCCTTCCACTATCCCAGGTGGCTCCAAGCCCCATCCAACCTGGCCTTGGACACTTCCAGGGATGGGGCAGCCATTTCTGGTTTGGTCTCCATCAGCAGCTTGCAGTAACTTTGTGTCTGTGGCATCCCGTGTCCCTGAATCACAGAAAATACAGGGCCTTGCTAAAACACGAGGATTTTTATGTGTTTGAAGCAGAATTTCCAGTTCTGGTTTAAAATCCAAACCAAACACAAACAAGGTCCCTGCAGTATAACTCATCCCATCACTGGGAGCTTGGAGCTTTCCCCTTTTCCCTCTCCCTGCTCCCTTTGGGCACCGGTGGCTCTTTTTCTGGAGGCCCCCGTGTCACTGCGGGTGTTCACGCCTTTGTTTCTCTGCAGAAATGTGTGATGTAGAGATAGTGCTTATGTGGACGTCAGCATTTCCAAACCTTGCATGTGTTGCATTGCTAAGCAACTTTTAGCAACACTTATCTCGCGTCCTTATGCCATCTGGAAAAGAGGATTAGACAAGGAAATGTGCCAGGGAGAGACAAAGGCACATCTAAGAAAGAGGTGGCTTAATTGCTTAAGAGAATGAGTGACATTAATAGTAGGCAATCAGCAGAAGTGATTGAAAGCAGGCACAATGCTTCACAGGTAGTGATAAGGAAGCTCTGGGAAAGGTGGCATATTTTATATCCCCTGGCCTCTTCCCTCCCTGCAGGATGCAGAACTTGGCTGCATCCCATTGCATGATGCAAGATGAAGGCCCCTGGGATTTCAGTTTATAAATTAGAGACAGTTCCAGTAACAAAGAGTCTTTTCTAGATTTTATGCCAGTTGTTCTCTCCATCCAGGTGACTTTGGCTGGCTGCTGTTTAAAGGTCCCATCCCCTACAGCAGAGAAGGCTGTGAACTGCTGGTGGAGCCTGGAACTTGAATCGTTGCTTGTAGAGATTTTGTACACATGAGTTACACATGATTTTGTACATGAATTTGCCATCAGTCCAGCTATCCTGGGATAGCTGCTGAGGAAAACATCCTGTGCTCTGGGGGGATGGCAGGGACAGAGCAGAGCACGTGGTGTCAGAAATGGGTTTCTAAGGAAGTACCTTGTCTTTGTTGTCATCTTCAGTACACCTGTAACTGCTAAAGGTGTAAACAGAGCTACACACCTTTGGCCACTAAATCCATCTGCAGCTTCAGCTGGGTTCACACACATTTTAGAATTGTAGGAGCCCTTTTTTGGTACCTCTGCTTTTGTCACAAAGAAGTGAAATATCCAATTTAACAGAGGAATGATTGCTTTAGATTTTAAACATTCTTATTCTCTAGTTCCTTATGCACTCTAACATTGGAAGAATGTTGCCTGATACTTAACAGGATTTAGTACCACATAAAACCAGTGAGGTTTGTTACTGAGCTGTTTTATTTCCCATACCTGGACATTTTACTGCACTTTGACCATTCTCTGGTTATTTCCATATTGTGATTCTAAAGTCTTCCAATAATATGGAATAATTCACACTAAATTTCAGTGCCAGATCTGGGCTTCAAGATGGTTCTTACATTTATCTTGGAACAGAACTGTGTCCCACAATACACAATCCTATACTTTCTTCTCCCAGCAGGGACTGAAACCACTATTCCTGACTGTGACCTCTCCTGTCCTGGTTGTCTCTGCTGTCAGTTAATGTCATTTAAATGGTGGCTGTAAACTGCATGTTCATTATGACGTCAGGCTGAGCTGCAGAGTTACGTGTCCAGTTTTAACATTGCTGGAAACTTAATTGGCTCATACCTAAACTTCTGTGGTATTTGGCTTTGCAGCCTTAGGAACCTTTAAACTTTTATGCAAAGGGAATACCTTGGATGAAATGCAGACTGGATTTAAATAACCAAAGCTTTTTGGAATGGAGTTTGGTACACTATTTCACTTTTCACAATCTTTAAAAAGCAAAATAATGTGTGATTCTGCATGTGACAAAGCAGTTATTCATTCTTGCCATGTAATTTAATGCGATGTTCTGTATGAACTGAAGGTCTTCACATAATAGTATCCCACAGTAACAAACCTTGAGCAAGAAATGTTTGATTCTCCTCCCTTTCCCCTTTAGAGCAGTGCCACATAATCCTTGGTTGTTGTGTGGTCTCCTATTCAACTTTTCACACAAATGTTGGAAGGGTATTTATAAAAAGTCTTGAGGACCACCCACTTTGCTATTGAAAATTGGCTGAAATAATCCCTTCTTTATAATTTAGCTGTGGTGTTGTGGAAATTTCAGTTCCATGTGTATTTCTGTGAAAGGGGCAGGGGAGAAATGACGCGTTGGGTGGACGGGACGCTGGGGTCAGTTGTGGTGGTGACACCTGGGCTCAGTGGCTGGGACGTCCCTTCACTGTGCTCCCAGTTACTGACAGGACTCTGGCACAGTGCTTTGGCTGTCCCTCTTTTGATGGACATGATCTGACTGTAGTGTTCAGCATCCTCTGAGTGCTCAGCTCTCCCAGAACACAAGGTTCTCTGGAGCAAGTGGGACAGGACCTTTCCTGAAGGGAGGGAGCTTCATTCCAATTGAATGCAGAAGTACAGTGAGGTGTCCAACATTCTTGTAATGAATTTTTATTCTTGCAGTGGGGGAGTGGGTTTTGGATTTAATACTGTGGGTTTTTAATTTAAAAATTAAAGTGGTTTGGAATTAAAATGTTGGGAAAATAGGAAAAAAACAATCTCTGAGTGTGTGTGCATGATTTGTGTGTTTGTCAGAGAATAAGCCCAGTTAGTGTAAATCACACATTGTACACTGGAAACAGTAAAGAATTGCTCGGCAGGTTGTAATTTGTCAAGCACAGAGCACAAATGAATCCCGTCCTAATGCAGAGATATGGAATCCATGGCTTCAGAGAAAGCTTGTCTAATCCAATTGACTTCTGCAGGAGGACTGTTTGCACAGCACACACAGCTCCAGCCCGAGCACAGCTGGGCAAGAGGTGCTCACAAGTACCTCTTGGATTGCCTCACTCAGATATGAATTCATCACCTCAAAGGAAATGATCCCAAAACCTGGGAATCCAGAATATATGGGTGTACTCTCAATGTCAGGCGGCAAAACACATGGAATGGAACTCAGAAGAACCAATCTGTGCAGCAGCCCTTCCAAACAATATTTGCATGTCAGAATCTATTGTGGGATGTTAATAAAAAAGTCACAGGAATATAATTCACCAGATTGATTTATTTCTACCTTTAATACTAGACATGCTTGTAATGTTAGATCATATATTCTGAACCCAGAATGAAAATGTTTCTCTTTAGAAGCAGTTCCTCTAAAGGAATAAGTTTTTGTAGGTTTCAAAAGTCTCGCAGTAAAGTGCTTCTTTAATCCAGCCAAAGTTGATAGTAATCAAAATTCATAGCAATGTTCAAACCCTGTGGAATGTTGGGATGGTCTGTTCCATGATTAGTTAGCAGATGTTAACTTTAACAGGCCCTTTTTTCTGGCACTGTAAGCTGAACAATAAGGAATTGAATAGGTCTTGAAGAAATCGCTACACAATCATGGGAGTATTCTCTTCAGATTACTATAAGGATATATTTGAAGAGAGAAAATTTGTTCCACTCCTGTTCATTGGGTACTTAGAAGACTTAATTTTCCCTTTTCTCAGCAGTGCAATCATTTACATTCTGCATTAAGAAAGCATGATATTCCTGTTTATTGCAAAAACTTAATTGTTTTTTTGAATCTTTTTAAAATGCATTTTTGTGGAAGTTGAGGTTATTCACAGGACTTCAGTTTAAACATCTAGATAATTATTCCAGGCAGAGAGATAGCTTGGCTTTTGTGAGGAAACTGCCTTTAAGGGAATGAATAGAAGTCTTCTTTCCATCCCTCTGGGAAGACAGGTTCACGAAGATCTGGGGGAAAAAAGAGCAAGAAACAACCCTGTGGAGACTGAGGTGAGGGCAAGGAGCTTCACCAGGTGTCACAGCAGACCTTTCTCTGGCAGCCTGTGGAGGTTTTGGAAGAAGCTGTGGTGGAGCAGGTGTTTGTGGAGCCTGTGAAGAGGGACCAAGAGGAACAGGTTCACACCGGGGAGCCGCCACGGCCACAGCAGGGGAGGTGTCCTGGAGGAAATGCAGCCAGGGAGAGCCCACACAGGAGCAGGTTCTGACAGGAACTGTGGCCTGTGGAGGAGCTTTGCTGGAGCAGGGAACAGGCGAGGAGGAGGGAGCACCAGAGAGGGAATGTCATGTGTGCTGACCACAACCCCCCATTCCTCATCCCCCTGCAACCCTCGATGGGAAAGGGATGAAGGAATGAGGTTGAGGTTGGCAAAAAAGGGCCTGAGTTGGGCAGGAAGACTGTCCAAGCATAAATTAATTTGCAATAAATTATTTCCCTGCACCTGTCTTGCCCATGGTGGCAATCAGTAAATGTTCTTCTTGTCTTTATCTTGACGATGAACTTTTTCATCTTATTTTCCTCCCTTCTATTGAGAGGAGGGAATGAGAGCACAGCTGGGTGGGCACCTGGCAGCCAGCCATGGGCAACCCACCACAAATGCTATGAAGGATATAACAAATAAAGCTTCAATGGGTCATTCCATTCAAGGGATTCAGATTTGCTTGAGATTTTCTTTCACCTGAGTCATAGTTTTTAACCTTCTTAATTTTACCTTCATCATCATCAGCCACTGACCTTCCTCTGTTTAATGCTATTGACCAAAATAGAGATTTCTGTTGTCTTTTTGAGTAAAACGTCCAGTAAAAGTGTTTTATACTCTGATTTAAAAGCTTTGCCTGAACTTGTAACATTGTGCCACGGTAACCGTAGGAGATAGTTACTGTACAGTTTATAATTGGTTATTTATTTGTTGGGTTTTTTTGGTGATCAGCTGTGAATGGTCATGGTCTGAAAATCTGGGGTGGCATCAAAAACCATGAAATCCCCTTGTGTTCTGCTACCAGCTTTGAGTTATTTGGAAGAAACAGCAGAAAATCGTTAAATCCTATGTACAAGGTGTGGGGAAGAGCTAATTTCATTATGGATTTCCCAGTAATAATATATATATATATATGCAGTATTCTAAAACCAGGTGCTTAATTTGCGAACTTCCGAAATTACAGCAACTCTACAAGTGTTATATAAAAAAAAAAAAAGGTAGAAAAGACCTTCTTTAGATGCTGAGGTGTTTTTGTGATTGTCAAATATACTTTTATAGGATAATATTCAGCCTTTAAAGAGTTCAGGTTTTCCTCCCGAGCCCCAGCTGGTGGTTTCCAGCCGAAGGAAGGATTCTCTAGCCAAGGAACTACAGCAAGTTCTGTCTTCAATAATTAGGACCATAAAAATCATCCTTCTAAACACTGATTTGTGGTCCTAAATTAATAATTGGTTTCTGATGTATTGAAGTCCCTGGAAACTGCTGAATGTATCAGTATTTTAAGAAACCAGGAACCCTTAAATCTCACCGAAACTTGTTTCAAAAATCTCACCCAGCATTAGGTTTCTCTCTATATTTTATAGCAACATTGTTCTTTTTTTCCTTGTCAAGGATAATAGCTGATGTCAGAATTGCAAATACTCTACAATAATTATTTGAAGTACAGAACCAGATAAAATAGACCCTACAGTGAAATATTTCTTTGAAGCTGTGAAACTTGATTCTTTGTTTATTAGAAAAGCCACCGCTCTAAGTTTGTGCAGCATTTCAAAAGACTTGGAAAACACAAGAAGTCATCTAATTGAATTCTAAATTCCCATTTGTCAACTCCATCTCCAGTCTGACACAACCTAATAGACTTAAGTTCTACCTTGGAGAGGTAGTTCTCAATATGATGCTTAATGTATGTTTTCTGCTGGATACCCAGCTGTAAATTTAATATACTGAGCACTTAATGGATGTCACGGTGAATTTTTCCTTATATTTGGACTTAATTAAGATTTAAAACCCATCAGCACAAACAAACAAAAACGTCAAAACTGTTTTCTCTCCCTGGCTCGGAGTGTTTAAGCTATCTTTTGACATATGTTGCATCTGGAAGCTGGGAACTGAAATCTCCTGTTTCTGTCATTAGCAGTTCTGGATTTGCACTGGCTGATCTGCCATTCCCTAAGGGAGACAGAGCCAGAATCTGGGTCTGACACCCAATATAGAGCAGGAGATGCTCCGAGCAGCCAGCATGGTGAGTAAAGATAATGGATTAGTTGACTGCTCAGCTTTCTAGTTAACTGAAAAATAAAAAAGTATCTTTGCATTGCAGTAAAACAACTTGAAAGTATAAGAAACAACCTTTGTAATACAAGCAGGCAGAGATTTTTTTTTAGCAGAGTGCTGAATTCCTCGTAATAAATACAAACAAAGTAATTTTTTGACATTGATTCCATTCTGTAAGAGAAACCTTTCCCTCCTGGGGTTTCTGTTCAGTTATTTTATTCAGGCAAAACACAGTGGTGTGCATTAAGATCAAAAGAGTTCACGTTAATAATTTCTGCAGTCCTAAGTCATTTACCAAGAATGAAATAGGGCCTAAGACTTAAATCTGGACCCCAGACTTTATACCCTTCACTGATGTTCAGAAACACTGCTGGTAGTTCACATACTTTCAGTAACAACTTTGGCATGTGAAATGGTCCCATAAATACAGCAGCTACAGGATCTTAAACTGTGGGAGTGCTACTTTCAGGGAAAATTGGGAATATTCAGGCATGTAGGCTTTTATGTCCACGCAAAGCCATTTTCACATTTTACAAAGTATCCAAGCAGATGGTGGAGGCAGAAATGTTTAAATTTATTTTCCTGATTTAATGTTCTGTCTGATCTGGAATTTGTGGTGATTGAACAGCAGCTTTAACCTGTGAATTGCACTGGTGCTGGAGTGACAAGTTCTCTGGCACTGCCACTCCAAGCAGTGAGAAGCTGAGTGTTAAAAAACCAATATTCCTTCAAAAACACCTGATTTGGCTGATTCTATTAAGATTCTAAAGGTGGTGGATTTGGGTTCTGTTTATTTATATTGTGAGATTTGCAACACTGGAATTCCCAAACCATAACACTAGATACATTACACTTTCACTTGAGGCCCTAATTGCAACAGAAAGTTTAGGGGGAAAAAAACCAAACACAAAATCCTCCTGGCTATGAAATAAAATCAGAGGCGTTGGTAACTTCGATTTTACGTTTCAAATGTGATGCTGCTGAGGAAGTTTTTGGCAGCTGTGGCTGCCGAGGTGACTGTCCCACCTGCGTTACTGTGTGGAAGCCCTGAAAAACAACCAGTTGATTTGCAACCTCTGTGCAAATCCTGTGTGTGACTCATGAATTTAATCAATTAGAAACAAAATATCTTGTGACTCTCTGGATGGGGCACCATATGTTGCAACAGAAAAAGAGCACTTCAGGAGGAGGCAGTTTGGTGTTTTTGGAAAGATGACATTGGAGACAAAATGTAGAAAATGTGTTTGGCTTTAAATATTAGGACTTCAAAACAAAACCCAGTCGTTGTTTTGCATAGTTCACTGAGCTAAAGATAGTTTTGGGGATTGGAGTCATCCTGTTGTTACGGGCACTCAACTATTTCTGGTGTTGGTGTCACTGCTCGGGGGTGTGTTATTGTGCATGTGACTGCATTTTGTCCTTTCTGAGCGTTTGTGGCAGGCAAACTTTGGGGCTTTTCAGAGCTCACTAATCACTGATTTCAGTTTGGCCAGGGACATTGGGATAATTGGCACTGGAAGGTGAGTGAGGCAGAGGGGACAGAAGGAGTGGGGAAGACACCAGGGGGAATTGAAGAAAAGGAGGGAAGAGAAAAAGAAAAAGAAGAATGAACGCAAAGTTCTATTTGAATCTATTCAAAGATCTTTTCTCTGGGCATTGCTCTACTGATTTCCCTTCTGATTCTTCTCATCTCTGCTTTTGGAGAGAAACCTTGGCTAACTCTCAAAATACCTTGGGAATAAACCTCTGCTGATGGGTAAATGATGAAAACCTCAAGGCATTCATGCACCACTGCCCGTGGTATGGATATAATCATTCAGTGATGGAGAATCATCCACTTTCAGCCAGTATTGATGAACTGTCAGTGAAAGAGTTCCAAGAGGCTTTGTTGTTTAGTAATAATGTCTGTGTAGCTATAGTTTAAATATGGATGGTTTTCATATTTCAAATATGTAATGAGATCCAAGCCCATGGAAGATGTTTTTGATGTTATTTGGTGGGACAACCTATATTGTCACTACTTAGTAACACATGTCTTAACGCTTACAAATTAATTTCTGGTAGTTTCATGGTGTTGGCCAAGTAAGTGAGCTCCATGTGCAGCTCTTTAGGTTTTTTGATTTTGTTTTGGTTATTTTTCCTCTTTTCCTTACCACTCATGATGTATTTTTGCATTTTTTGTTCAGATATTGATTATTTTTCCAGGGCTTTTTAGAAAAGTTAATAATGACTGCTTGAAATAGGATGAGATACATTACTAAATGGTCTTGGAGCAGCAATTTTCCCTTGGTTATTTCAGTTTGCCACACTGATGGAAGCAATGTGTGCATGGTAAGGAATGTTCTCCTCCAGATTCTTGATGTTATTACAAGATATCACAGTGTAATAAAGAAAACAATTTCTAGGCACTGATAGCAGTGACATAATATTGCTGCTTGTCCAGATCACTGTAATCCCTCTGGTTTGCATTTGCTCTATATCATCACATTTCTGCTGCATCAGCTAAAATATTTTTCATTTTTCTGGATTGAAGAACGTTCTGGTCCGATGTGTCTTAAATTTATGGGAATTTACAAGCGCGAGTAACAAGCTTTCAATTGAAACCAGGGCTGGGAATGCACGGAGCCGGGGTGTGGAGCCAACTCAAACACATCACTGGGTCATTGTTCAGGAGGTTGGGGCTGTAAAAAGTTCAAGTTTTGGCTCCTACTGTTTTTAGGTCCAAGTATTGTCCTTAAGTATTGTGCCATCTATTTCAAACTTACCAGCATTAGATATTTTTTCATCCTTTACCCATGATCTCCAGAGAGTTCCACTCAAAGTTTATCTAATTGAGATCTTTTTCTGAAGGCTCATTATGAGTGAACAGATCCCATCCTCCTTTTACACCTGTGAGTATTCCAGTACCAATTATATTTTGTAATATCAATGTATATAACTGGTGACACTGGACTTGAGTGGGAAGCCAAACCCACTCAGGTGATTAAACAGTGATAATTTTAGTTGGTCAATGAAGCAGATCATAGATCAGATAGGCCCATGTTCAAATGACTGGTTAATCAGGAGACAGGGCAAACAAGACTCCATTTCCAAGAGTGGAGCTCATGGAATTGTAGGCAATTTGTTTAATAAAAAAGGTAACAAATGAGAGCTACTCTTCATGTCATTATGTCCTAGCTCTGAACTAGAAAAAGTTGACTGGGTGCATAAATTTAATCACGTAATCAGTGGTTTCATGGTTTCAAACCATGTGCATGGGGAAAAATAGCCTGTTTTCTCCCCACTATTTCTTCATCCAAGGAGCCCTTTTTTAGACTCTTTGACAAAAGTGAATGTGTAACTGAATTCAGGAACAGCATCAGATGACACACAGGCTGTCATATGTTAGTTAAAAAAATAAAAAGAAAAATAGCTACCATAACAACTGACTCACCGCTTGTATTTCCAAGAGAGAGAATATCTTAAAAGAAAATGTGATGGGTCAGTCCATGCGTGTTGGTGCTGTCAGTGAACAAGCAGGAACACTTTTCATGGGTGGCAAGAATGATTTTTTTTTTCTTACTCAAATAAGCATTTGGTGTCAGAAATAAGATTGTGCTTCTTTGAGGATCCTTTCCATCGAAACAACAATGCAAGAAATTATGTATAAAAACAAAGCCAAAACTCCCAACCCTGATTATTGGATTTCTAATCAAATTAAGGAGCACTCTTTTTTCTTTTAGAATTACTGATTTTCCTTTTTGGGGTTCATTGTTGAGGAACTGATCCTGCTCATGGAGTTTTACTGGTGACGTCAGAGTTTGAGTGATCAAGCCTTGACGTGATTTATTTTCTGGTTTGTGTCAGCCCCTCTGAGCCAGCTTCAAAGCCACTTCCCCAGACGTGTTTCCTGTGTCTCCTCTCAAGCCCTCAGTGCCAAAACTTGACATCATCACTAGAGGTAGCCTGAGGATCATCAGAGACTTTGAACACTTGGTAGTAATTTCCACTACAGATAAATACTCTGCTGGAAAAAAGGTTTTGACTCTGCCCCCTCTTTCCTGAGGGCAGTGATAAATAAAGAATTTCTGTAGAATCAGATTATTTTTAATCTGACATTTCATACAATCTCCTGGGTGAGGGCAAAGGGAATCACAGAATCAAAGATTCACAGAATTGTTTAGGTTGGAAAAGACCTCCAGGAGCATCGAGTACAACCTGTGACCACTCCCCACCCCGTCACCCAGCCCAGAGCACTGAGAGCCACATCCAGTCATTATATATAACTGCAGTTGTTATGAGTTTCCCCCCTATTTTATTATTCAATTTTGGTCTTATCTGACCTGCATTTCAGCAAATAGTTCAGCTTCTTTTAGCTGATAGATATTTTTTGTAATTTTGATAATTTTATCTGGAATTTTGCATGAAGCCATCACTGTAGTAATTACCATATTTCAAAAATAAAGAAGCCTGACTTCTCCACATATGACATGGAAAAAGAAATACTAAGTTTCAGGCTCATGTAAATTAGTGTGCTCTAAGAAGAAATGATTTTTCATTAGCAACAATATGTAAATTTGGTATCTAAAGTGTCTACAATAACTTTGCTTTCTTAATAGTTTCTCTTTGAGTTCTCTTAAGGATCTGAAAGACATTTATTTGGGTATAATGAGACCCTGTTGGAGCCCAGGGTCAGGCATTTCATGGCTGTGCATGCAGCCCTCCCCCAGGCACTGCTTCCCACGGATTTCTCAGCACTGCACGGTGGCTGCTTGAAAGAACAAATTAGTCGTAGTGTACATAAGTTCTGTGAATTTCAATGCACACGTTTACCTCCCTGGAGACGTGTCAGGGCCAGAGACCCGGTACAATCACATGGCCAGAGCACAATGACTTTGGTTCTCTGTAGCAGCTCAGACCTGTCTGTAGTAGGTATAAAATAAAAACTATCACCCCTACCATAGTTACTTCTAGCCACAATTACTTTTTGGCAAAACCAGAAATTGTATTTTGGCCAAACCAAACCAGAAACCATTACTGTCTTTTAACTGATGGAATTAAATATCTCCCTTTCAGTCACTCCCAGCTTGCGTCTTCCTCTACTTCATTCCAAGTACTTTGAGGCTTTGGCAATGTAGAACTGAAGCTTGTGTGTGGAGTAATGACCACCCTGGGTAACCCTCTGTCTGTGCAGATGATTTCTTCTCTACTCAATTTCTGAAATAATTAATAATAATGATCCTGTCATGACAGGTCAGTGCACCACACATATTTATGAACATGTACATACAGACACATGGGTGTATGCTGTGCTTGTTTAGGTTCTTGTAGAGCAGCAGAGTTACCTCAGATGGGATTTTACCATTCAGACACCTGTTTGCACACTGGGAGCCCTGCAGAACTATAGCTAACATGATATAATTATGAAAAGCACCTTGCAGTCCTGTGTTGAAATAGCTGCTAAATCAATTTGTCAGATTCCCCTCTATAATCTCTCGTACACATCTGTAATCTCATTTCACAACAAAGTGATGATTAACATGTTTGCTGATTTAGCAATTAGAAACCTTGGGCTGGTCCTGAACATGCTGATTCTCTCAGAGATGTGAGGAGAGCAGGAGCTGCTGCACTGATTGGGATAAGAGGGGTCCCAGCATGTGCCAAGCACATCCACGTCAACTCAGGGTAATGAGGCATCAATTTGGAGTCAGACTCTCACTGTACAAATCTCGTACCTGCTTGGCTTTACTGCAGCCTCCACAGCCCAGGATACATTTCCCAGGCTCTTATTCTGAGGCTTGATAACTATTTTTTAAAAAGATTATTTATTGGTTGGTAAAGGGAATTAAGCTTTCACATCAACGGTCTTACTTTGAATTTATCTGGGTCTGAAGTTCCTGCATGGCCACTTATCCTTGCAATCAAAAACAAAGGACAGCCGAGATAAATTTAAATTTACCAACTCTGTATTTTTACTGAACGTCCTTCTTGTTGATGTCTGTTATAATTCCATATTCTCATCAAATTCAATGTTTTGATGTTGTGCTCATAACGACCAAATTTATTTTTGTTGTTTTCATCTGTTCTGCTCATTTCAGTCTAAATAAAGCAAAGCTGTGGTCTCAAGCATTATAAAAAATATATATTTTTTTTTTCATTGCCCCGGGTAGCTACACAGAATTAGAAGCCACTTCTAAATATATAGATATTGTTATGTAGTGGTGGCCTTTGGAGAAAACTGTGTGTTATTAGAACTCAGTTGAGTAAAGAAACTTCTAGCTGATTTTGACCAATTTTTTTTTTTGACCACTTTTGACATATATCCCTCTCTAAATCATGCACTAAAATAATTTGGGATTTTGAGTCTGACCATGTAACAGGATCATTGTGAGCCTTGATAGGAGTGGTGTTCCTTTTGGTGCTAAGGAAAGTGAAAAAAAATAAAACTATAGAATGCTTTCCTTTGGCTCTCTGGTTTGTTTTGTTTTAAACTTTCAGATTGGCTGCTTAGCATTTTGCTTAAAGAAAAGCCAAGCTCACACACATGGAAGATTGCCAGAGACTCTAATCCCTATTTTGGTTAAATTACAGTACCCAGATTTCGGTAACAAAGCACATTGATTTTATATTCAAAAAGATTTTTATATTTAGTCTGTTAACCTTTTGTAATTCCCACCCACAGCTTTACACTGGGGAACATTTTGATGCTAATTGTTGTCAGTAGGGAATCTGCCACGGCCCCTCGGGAATGTCAATCCACTGAATTGGAATGCAGGTGCTGGTAATTGCTGGACTGTTATTGTCTGCTGGCTGCAGCGTGTATGTCTCAAACAATTCTTTTCAAATTGGATTTGAGAACACTTTAAAAAAATAAATCCGGCATTTGAAGATAGCCTTACATCATATTGACAAGAAAGGAAGGAGCTGGAGACATTTTCCCTCTAATTGCTAAGACAGTTTTCCATACTTGCCGTTTTAAACCACTCTTCACAGGGCAGACTCAGGTCCAACAGCCATTGTGTGGTGTTTAACATTTCCCTGGGGGCTTGGATGCTTGCAGGAATTTTTCTGGGAAGTTCCTGAAGGCTGCTTGGTGTAACATCATCATGCAGTGGATATGACATGGGAATGGCAGGCAGAGAGAGGGTTTGTGCTCCGAGCCCAGATCCTCTGAGTGAGACTGGACATATTGCTTCCTCCTAGCCCTGCTTTGCCCAGGAGAAAATAACATATTGCTTTTCCTTTAAACATCTCAAACCCTGTGGCTACTCTGAACTCCAGCAAAACTTTCTCCTATGATCTTTGTGCGTGTTTTCTATCCATAAAGAAACTTAATATTCCTTATTTTACTAAAAATCTTCATTTTCTTCATAAGATCTCCATGGTGCAGAGTTAATGATTATGCAACAGCACTTTGTTTGGAATACACAATATGCTAAAGTGCTGCCTGGGAAAATATTTTAAATACAGACTAGTCATTACTTTTATTAAATGATTATAATTTTAGTGGGTTTGATGAACCCTCCCTCTGAGTGAAGTCTTTGTTTCCTCAGAATGCTTTAATATGGATGAGAGTCATTCTCACAAAAAATATCTTTAGTGAACTGAAGTTACTATACAGAGAAAAAAAAGGAAAATTAGGGTCAAAAATAGAAGATTCTCATATACTTCACTGTAAGATAATATTTCTTTCAATTAAAACCACTCAAATTAAATTTTAATTTCTAAGGATAATGTTAAAATTTTAAAGGCAGTGAACAGCCATGATGAAGTCACAGAATCAGAGAACTGTTGAGGTTGGGAAAGACCAAGACCAGCTGTAAACCCAGCACCACCACTGTGTTCACCACCAAACCATGGCCTCACCTGCCAGTTTTTTGACCATTTCAAGGGATGGGGACTCCACACAGCTGCCTGGTCAGCCCCAGGAAACTTTTCCTAATTTTTCTAAACCTCCTGTGGTGCAACTTGAGGCCATTTCCCCTCTCCCTGTCCCTTGCTACCTGGGAGAAGGGATGGACACCCACCTCCCCAGTTTATTTTGCCAATGCTACCAATGAAATAGAGTCAAGTTTGGGGGTTGTTTGCATGTACTGATGTGTTTATTCATGCTCTCAGAAGTTTGGCCTCTGTAGCAATGCTAATGGGATCATAAATTAAAACATGTTTGCTTCTACACTGCTCTTCTGCTGAGTGCATTACTGTGGATACCTCACACTTGATAATTTTCTTTGGCATTGGTACAGTAGTGAAATAGTCCTCGGTAACTTGAGTTAATACTAGTTCATTTAACAAAAATTAAATATATTTTGCTTTCTGCTGAATAGATCATCTTTTATCTTTTTTTTTTCCCCTGAATGAACAAAGCTCTTTGGTGAATTGACTCCAGCATTAAAGACTAATGCAGTGTGTCTGGTCACCTTTAAATGAAATGTCTATTACCCATAGGGCCAATAACTCCTTCTTCTTAAAAACCTTCAGTTAAATGAGGATGATTTCACAGCATTTATTCTGCTACAAACAGATAATAACTCTTTGTGGGATGTTAACAAACATTGCAGCTGCATCTGTGGGTTTACTGCCTCATCAGCCCCACTGAGGGTCCTTCCCTGCCAATGGTTCTTCCTTCCTCTCCCCATCCACCCTCCCACCCTCAACTTCTGGCTTGATGTCCTACACAAGTGATTAGTGTGCTGTAATTGAATTGGCTGTAAAAAGATAATTAATTGATATTTCACTCCCAGAGAGGTCAGGCTGCCCTATCTTGAAGGGTTGTTATGGAAGAAGTCATTCTGCTGGCACTTAGCCCTCAAAGGTGGCACATGAGCCTTGTCTTGCTGATGGTAATAATTGTTGTAATTAAAATTAACATGAAGGGGGTATTTAAGGAGTGATTCTGTGATTTGGATGCTTTAGCTTCACTTGAAAGCATGTGAAACTGGAATTTATTTTAATGTTCAGCATAAGACACTTCCACAGCAGTCTGAAGCTCCTGTGCTAGGTAACAGAACTATCACTAGAGGTGTGTAAGGTTTGAGAGGATTGATGTGAAATCCTGTCAGGACCTCAGAACCATTGATCTTGAACACCTTTCTTTGAATAGCTGCTTATTTTGAGATTATTTCAGCTAAAGATTGGCATGAAGAATTTTTTTTTGTAATAAATGGATTATCCACATGTAGGACTTCACTGATGTTTAAGAGGCTCTTAAACATTTCCTTTAAAACTGTGTGGCACAAGAGCTATCAATTAATAATATAATAATATTAAAAACACATTAAATTTAGTGACACAGGAACCTTTCTGAAACTGTTAGTGCATTAAGAACCTGGAGTTATTCTGTAAGGAGTGTGGTTCTCACTCATTGCCCAGAGAATAAATACTGCTACTACAGCAAAAGCTAATGGAGAGAAAGATGTTATTTAATGTCCTTGCAGAGGCAGAGACTTAACTTTTATCACATCATATAACGATAAAGTTATGGTGCTGTGGAGGGAACTGCAGCACTGCCAACTGCAAAGTTCTTATTTAAGGTCTTCTAGCTCAGATAAAGCATTGCAGTAGAACATGATCTTTCTTTGCACTTCACTCCACAAAATTTGAGGCAAGCAGTGCTATTAATGATTCACTTCAAACAACAGCTTTCCAACGGGATGGGGGGTGACCCACCAAACATTCTCCTGGTCTCTGGTTTGTGTTGTGAAATGTTTCTGCAAGTTTCCACCCATTAAGGACATGACCAAAGCAGCCTCTCTGCAGGTCTCACAGGGGATAGAAATTAATTCATAGAGAAATTTTGGTTCCTGCAGGGTGTGTAGGTATAAAATTATCATGAGGGGTCACAGTGTTCCATAAATGTTCACTGTGTTGGTTGTGACAAAAGCCATGCAAGGTGGAATCAGTCCTGTTACACTTGAGTGGAAAGGGGGAAAAGAACCAATTTTGTGTAATGCTGTCAACAGAATTCCTCAGGTTTGCAGTACTTCTTACAGTGGGATCCTGATGAGATTTCAGGAAAGGAAGAAAATTAAAAGCTCTTCAACTTCTGTCTGTGCCAACCTTAGTGCAAAAGACTGTGTTTGCATGGATACAATACACTAAAATGAGCAAAGCACTGGCGTATGCATTTAGTTCCAGGAAATAGTCCAGAAAATAACTTGTTCAGAAAATAACTGAAGCTGTATTGGGAAAATTCTAGGGGAAAAGCCTAGATTCTATTATTCAAACTGAGAAAGTAAGATGTGCCAATTCCCCGGGTTCAGGTATAGATAACTATTTATAGAGAACTATTTACTTCACTCCCAGTAAGAATGTTCCAAAAAGGAAGAGCAGATGAGAGTCTCAGATCAGATAATGTGCTCCAACTTCTGGTTTCAAATTCTTTTGACTGTTGAGTTTTACATTCTGGCTTTTGTCTTCACACTGCAGGGGATGCTGATAGTTTAGTGACCAGGATCCAATTTTGTTTACAGAAATAAATAATAGGAAATCACAAGAGAATCTTAATGTATGTAAATCAAAATCCACCATAGTCAAGTGCTGATGATTTTGCATTTGTTCTTAACTTAAGAATGCAAAGGAAAACACTAGCACATCATAAATTACACCATTTTTGGCACTTCCCCGAAGCACTACAGAAATACTTTTTTTTTTCCCTGCAGAAAGGAGGCAAAAAGCCAAGTGGCAGGATATCTGCTGAGAAAGCTGAGAAGATGACAGTCTCGCAGGAGAAGAGGGAAGGCAGCAGGTATGTGTGAATCAGGATTGCTGCTGCTCAGCTGGAGGCTGCTGCCTGCCCAAAGCACATTTTATCCCCCTGCAAGGCACCTCCCCTCCCTGCTGCTGTCCCCTTGGACAAGGCCCTGGGGGTTGGATTTTGGTTACCTGAGCACTGTGGAGTCACACTGCCCTGCACATTTTGCTCCATTACACTTCTTACTTCTTATAGCCTGGGCTTGTGATTGCGATAACATTTTTCAGTCCTTCAGTTCAGAGAGGTTTTGGTGTTGGAGTTCTTGGTGTTTGGGTGGGGGTGTTAAGTGCTTTTCTTGTTTTAGTAGAGATTTTCCCCCCTTCATTCAAAGCAGGTTGGGGAAGGGGTCTCACCATGCCTTTAAAATTGTCATCAGACCTACTTTTTAATGAGAAAACCTTTTCAGCGAAGTTTTGCTGTCTGCTCTGATGAGACTTGAGTAATTCCATCTAACTTTGCCTTTACATCTAACTTTGCCACTTGAAAACTGGCATGTTTAAACAAACCTCCAGAATTGCATTGCAGAGAATGTAGATAGTTAAAAATAAAATAATTACACAGAGAAGAAAACCTTCTTCTCTGCTTATTAGGTTGGTCAAGTTTTGCAACAGTCATTTGAACATGGCAATGTTCATTCTTTTTTTAATTAATATTAACATTATTGTTTATTTAATCACAGAAAATGCCTGCTTTCCAGGAAAAAAAGCAAACCAATCTACCACCAAAACCCACTAGTTTGACTTTACTGAAAATTTAGGCCAGAATTTGGTGTGGAAAGTGTGAATGACCCTTTGTGGTGTTGATGGATCAGAAGTCAACCCGAGCTGTATATTTTCAGTGCATTTTGCTGGTTGAAAACAACACCAGCATTACCTTTTTCTGCCTGATAGGGGAGAATTAAGTAACTGGAAGAATAAACTGTCATTTCAAGTATGGTGAATAAAGCTTCCATTTTATAAGTACCATGTGAGAGCATGGTAAATAAACACTCTGGTTTCTTGTGACCGTTTAATCGATAGGCAGCTCAGAGAGTAATCCTGAATCTTTTCCATGCTCCAGCCACAGATGTGCTCACATTAAGGCTGTGGTATGACAGTAAATGAAATTGCAGCTACAGCAGCAAGTATTAGGGGGAAATGAAAATTCCTGACTCAGAGGAGCAGGGCAATGACAGAAAGACTCCTCATTATAGATCTCTTCATGTGGAGAAGAATGACTGGTAAATGAGGTTTGTGTGACACAAAGAGGATGGAAATACAGTTGGACGTTCAGGCAGAAATTGTGCTCACTGTACAAAACAAACAGAAGAATAGGGCAGAGCTCATTTGCATTTCTTAGCTGAAAAAATGAGCAGGGAGATAGAAATCCTCTGACATGGATGGAGGTTGCAGCAGTTCAGAGAAAGGTATTGTTTAACTTTCCCATTATTTGGGTTGTGATAAAAGTGACTTTTACTCCAGCCTGCTACTGGTAACTTCTTCAGCATTTGCTTTAATTTCTCTGCTGTAAAATAGGTTACAGGCTCTTAAAATACTTGAGCAGATCTGCCTTGATGACATTCTCCACCTTTGCCCCAGTTCAGCCAACAGCAAAGCATCCAATAATGAAAAAACAGGACTGGCTGCCATGAACAGACAGTGGTCTCAGTGTCAATCAGGCTGGCCCCATGGATGTGCAGCAGTTCCTCTGTAGCACACAAGATGTTTCCTCACCTTTAACCAGTATGAGAAGTCATGTTTAGGGCACAAGAGAAGGGACAATGTGCACTGGCAAAGCACAGAAATCAGAGGTGTGGGATCTGGAATAGGGAAAGGAATCCCTGCTGATGGCAGGGGATGGAACTGGATGGGCTTTCCCGGCTTCCAACCCACACCATTCTGGGACTCCATGATTCCATGAACTATTTAAAGCACATTCAAAAAAGCCTCATTCACCACATGCAGCAACTGTGTCCCTCTTTTGTGCCTTGTGACCAGATAATGGAGTGGAGACTCTTGAGATTTTTCTCCCTAAATGGCATCACTTGGATGCATTCGGACCCTTTAGTGGGAACCCATTTGCCTTATCCAATTAAGTGGCCTAAAGAGAAGCAAATTCTCAGATTTGTGGATCTAGAACAGCTGGAGCTGCCTTCACAAGGCACCATCATCCTCTGTGGTCTGTCTTTGGGCATAAGATTTTTTAGTACTTCTTAATACTTGAAGAAATGCAAAGAAGTACAAAGGGTGTTGTTCATCCAGCTTAGATGGCCTTTCATTCTGGGATGTGAAGGGTGATGTCCTTATGTGCTGAGGGAACCTGAGAGTTCCCTGAAATGAAATGCTTGAAATGCTTGATTTTGAAATATTTTACACCACAAAGGCCAGGAATAACCTAAATCATCAATGTACAGAGACAAAGCACTGTGCTGAATTTTGGACAGGGCACTCAGTGTCCTCTGAGCTCTCTCACACCTCGATCCTCCCCTCTGCCTCCTGATCACCTCCAGGCAGCAGCAAGAACTGAGTTATTAATTAGCTTCACCCAGAAGTCGCTCTCTGCCTGCAGTGGCAGCCGCTCCATTATCACCGGGTGTATTTCAAACAATAGAAATGATTGAAACAGGAACTCCTACATTTCTGAGAAGATTAAGAATGGCACACCACCCTGTAATTTAGGTAGTTGTGCAAGTTTTCATTTGCATTAGCAGAGTAGTGCAGATTGTGTTGAATTATTCCATAAAAATATCTTCAGGTTTTGAAAGATTTACTGTGCCATCTGTATGTTGTTTATTTTGGAGTGTTCTGGTGTGGTGGTGATGGATTTTGTGGTTGTTTTAAATGTATGTGTCTTCAAAGGAAGATGAAACTGAGCTTCATTAATTCCCTAGAAGCCCAGAGAGTGGCACGTTTGAGTCTCAGTGCTGGTTTTAAGCCTTGAGAGCCACCTTAAAACTCTGATTGACATTTATAGAATAGCTGAATTTAATTTTAAATCTATCACTCATTTCTATTTCTTTTATTAGTAAAATGAACTTCTTTCATATGTGACACTGACAGTTGTTGCAAGCAGAGAGTTGTTGTCACATATTTTTGTTTTCTTCTGTTATGTGGTAAGTAGGGTCAAGATTGTGTTATAATTAATTCAGAGTAGTTGAAAATCATATTTTCTTGAAATCTGGATGAAGCTGCTTGATGTAGCTTTACTTACATTGTTCTGTGACTTCAATGATTTTGAATGGTTTAGGCAGGGTAGTGCTTAATGATGCCAGAAGTGTAATTGGACATTATAGAGTCATGTAATGACTTAAGATTCTTGCCATATTTTTTGTCCCTTTAGCTTCTCCCTCAGTATTCTGAGCCCTATTTTTAGTCAGCTGGGTCCTCTAAAGCAGCACATTGTCTGTTCAAAGGGGGATGTTCTGTTTTCTGTGTCTCTGCAGAGATCTTCCTCATCAGGATTGGGGGTCAGAATACTTCTGGTTGGGAAAAAGAGTAGCTGAAGAAACTTAATTAGTACCAGAAGTTGGTTCAGTTCTTTTAGAAGAACTGGAACTTGGCCCTCAATTCTGCACCTGCAGCTCACACCAATGCTGCACATTTGAATTCAGGATTTTGAAGGAAAGGAAAATTGTAGAATTGGGCATTTGTTGATATAAGTCACCAGGTTGTACAAACTTCTTTTTTTCCCATTAAAACATTTGATTTTAGTTTTATAAACCCCCTTATTTTATACATGATAATGTATTGTCCTTTGGGATATGGAAAACTGTTGCAGCTGGTGATGTGCAGATTCGCTGTGGCTGCAAATAACAATTTCTAGAATTTCAGGACAGCATTCAGCCAACAAAATATTTTGTGTTTCAATTTGTACTTTGGGCTTTATTATTTCATATGCAATGTTTCATCAAAAAGTATAGGTGCTGTGGAAGTGTTACATGCCAGTGGAAAGTTGGTTTACCCAGTCTCAAGATGCACTTTTTTATTCTACTACACATTTTAATACATTGTTTTAAATAGATGCTTCTCAGCTGTTGAGGTGGAAGCAGCTTGTTATTTTTCCATAGCAAAGGTCACTATGCATCAAGTTGTCAGGTGGCTGGCAAATAAAACTTAAAATAAGTTTCCTACTGCCCTCCTACTTTACTTGAAAAGGATTCTTTTAATTGCCTGGTCATTTTATTCATGCAGGGAAAATTCCTGGAATTTCAGAGTGTGATGGAGACCCCTGTCAGTGCTGGGAGAATATTGAATGGCTGAGGAGGATGTGCTTGAGGGAGTGTGTGAGGTGTGGGACTTCACCAGCAGTGGATGGGAGTTGTGTGTGAATCTGGGCTGGCTGGTGATGGAAGAGGAAATGTCAGCTTCCTTTATTATTTATGCTGAGCACTATTAATTACCTGCTCTGTGATGGGGAAGAAGCAGCCCCGTGCAGAACCCAGATCCAATCAGTGCATGTGAGCACAAAGTTTACAGAATGACCTTGTGTGTAATTACTCATTTGGTGGCTGTTAGGAAAAGGCACAAATGGAATCTGACATACATTAGAACACATTAATGATTGCCTTCCTCCCTCCATCCTCTTCTGTACAGAAAAATGATTTTAATTAAGACTTCCGTGATTAGTCATTTAATCAGTCATTAGGCCAATACAGATGGAGTCAGTTAATTTTTTTACACTTGAATAGAGACTTGATGCTACTGCAAAACGTACAAGCTTTTTTTTTTTTTAACATTGTATCATGGGCAATTGCCTTGATGTCTGTCTGATAAGTGTGCATTGCTCTTCCCAAAACTGGGTACATTTACAGCACATCAGTGTTATGGCAGCTATAGGTATGTTTTATTACAGGCTTTCAAATTTTAGGCAATCAGTTTGGTTTTGAATTCAGGCTGACAGTTGTTCTTGTTATGGAGTATCCTTGATTTTTTAATGAGTAATGTGGCAGAGTTGCCTTTTAAAGCAAGTGTATTCAGCATCTCCTAACACATTTCATTACAGATGATAATACTTTGTGTTTCAGAGGTAAATTTCATGCAAGAATTTCAAATGTTTTAAGAACTTAAGGGCCTGTTTCTTTGGTATGGGAAGGTTTTCTGTGTACTTGGCTGATTCAAAAAGTGAGGTGGATGAATTACAATCAAGACACAAGTTTGTTCCATCAAATAATAACCTGGTGTGCCAGATGTGTGAGAGGAACGACTGCACTTGGGAAAGTGTTTGTGCAGCAAGGACAAGGAGGCCTGGGACATTTGGCTTGCATTTCCAATGTGTCTGGATTATTACTCTTGAACAGCTAATTAGAAAGATCCCAATGTAAGACTAACCTGTGACATGAGAGAGGGTTGTGAAAGGAATGACTTGTGAGTTCCTGTCTGGAAAAGGCACTTGATGAAAAGGACAATCAAATGCTCAGGCAGTGTGATCTCCAGATAAGGAACAGGAAAGCAATTCAGATAGATTGCCAGCAAAGAGGTTCCTGGACTGGAATTGGAAATGAGCAAAAGTGGAGAACCCATTGCTTTCAAAGTATCCCATGCATCAGTTTGTTCATTCACCATCACCCAAACCTCTTGAGTCCATCTCCAATGTAAGATGAAGACAAGGCAGTTGAATCTGAGGGGGTAAGTGGGGTTAAGAGTCTGTGCTGACACAGATTTCTGCAGCTGATGATGTTTCTGTTCCATTTTGGGCCATTGTCCCCATGCTGGGGGAGGAGTGGGAGCAGTCCAGCCCCGGGACGTGAGTGGCTCCTGTAGGTCAGGTCCTTGCAGTGTCAGTGTGCTTTAATGTTCTCCTGCAGAGGCAAAAGGGGAAGGAATAGATTGATTTGTGTCTTTTCTAGGAAAGCTTGTAAAGACTGAAAAATGAGCCCTGTCTTGTCTAGCCCAGGAATAATAAATAAAAGCAGGTGTGAGGTGTTGGAATTGAAAACAGCTGGATATGACGGATGTGATCCGACTTATCTAGAGCTTCAGTCTTTAATCCCCATGGCTCAGTGTGAATATTTCCCCCCTGATGCAATGCAGAAATAATAAATAGAACACAGCATATGGGAGGGTTCCTAGACCAAGAGTGGAGGAGGGAACAACCCCAGCTCATTCTCTTCACGCTCACTCTTCCCTATACCTGTGTACTCAGGAACCCTCCCAGTGCTTTCTGCTGGTCCTCACTGTCCAGTCCTTGGTGTTTGCAGCAAGGCAGGGCATGCCAAGCTGACAAACTGAGAAGCCTTTGGAAATTTGTGTTGCAAACTGGAATCTACCTTAATTCCAAGCAGCATTTTGGCAGATGTGTAGTGATCCCCTCCCCATGTTTGTGTAGCTTTTGCACAAAAATGCTTCCCCCTAATTATACACTGAAAAATCACTATGAATGGCAATGAAATGCCTCCTGTACCATTAAAATTATCTGATATTCAATTAAAATAGAGTCATCCAGCCTTACTCTGTCAAATCCTGACCCTTGTAATCTGCCAGAGGGTGGCTTTGTCCACTGGAAAATCTGCCACCTAGTTCAGAGAGCTCCCCACACAGAATGGATGGGAAGAGCAGTTCCTTGATTAGAGCTAACACGGTAATTGAGGTGACATCAACTGATTCATTGCACTTGTCTGAGGCAGCAGGATTCAAAAATAGCCACAGTGCAATTCTATCCCACCCAGTAATGGTTTTCTATTTAACCTGGGCTTAAAATGCTCCCAAAGCTGGGATGAATCCCTTGGCGTGGCTGTGCAGTAGGGTGTAAAAAACCAACTAAATACCCACTTAAGTAAATGATACGTGGGTTCTTTCCTTCATGTTTATTCTATTCCAAGAGTTTGATAAGATTCATCAGGGTCACACTTGGAAGCTGTCTTGCAAAGTAGATCATTTAGAGAAGCGTTTTGGCACCCCGCGGGTTTGTCGTATCTTCCAAGCAGGTTGTGCCAAAAGAAAATTGTAGAAACTGCTGTCACAGAGTACAAAATCATTGGATTTATAATAGGAGCCAGTGGTGAGAATTCATTATACATTCACACCTGCAGATAAAGAGCATCTAAAATTGGAAGTTTTATTCCACTCATCTTTGATCCTGATATTATTAGATTATATTAGCATCATCCCACACAAGGCTCTGGAACTGGAGCAGGTATGAATTCCATCCATTAATTTTTTCATGTAAGTCATTCTTTCTGTACACAGCTTTACACATTCCTTCTGTACACAGCTGTGTCCTGTGTTTAGAGCACTCAGGCTCTTGGTGTCTGTTGTTCTGTTGTACAGCCCCAGGCTTCCAGGAAGAATTTATCTTTTGTAAACCAAGGATATAAAAATCTCTCCACTCAAATCATTCCACTCTCCTGAACAGAAACTTTTTCATCATTCTAAAGTATTTGGAGAGCTTATAGCAAAATAAAGATCTGCAACCTGAAAGTTTTAATCTACACCCAGGGGAAAGTTAAAAGGGGAATGCAGATTTTTGTCTATTGTTGTAAGGGAATTGATAGTTTACTCAGATGAATTAAGGCAATATTATCTGAAGTTTTATAGGCAGATTCTGTACCAACATTGTGAAGCCAATTAAATATCTAATAGCAATCCAATTAAGTTATTTTTATGACTAGATGAGAAGTTACTGCTAGTTTATTTGTAGGCAGCAGTTTAAGTAAATCTGAAAGGTTACATACTGTACAAAAGAATCTGAAGAATCTGAAGACTTTTGTTGTAAATAATCATCCAGTCTGGACATTTTTTGCCATATAGATTCTGTGTTCAGCTAAGAAATAAGCAGTGCATTGATTTTTTCTGATTTTAATTACTGGAGAAAATGGAATATGGGTTGTTTATCCAAAATTAATTTCACTTCATATAAAAAGTCTACAAACACAAGAATGTGGAGATTTACTTGTCTTGTTGACCTCAATATTAGCTTGTGATTTTCATACTGTAAACTTAAAAATTAAACCCAGATCTGTTGAGTTACATGCTTTTCAAGTAGAGTATAAAATACAACTGAAGCAGTTGGAAGGAGTAGAATCTACATTTGTAGAATGTGGAGGTGCCCCTGCATTTCTAAGAGATGGGAAATCATTGATATAATTTATAAAAATAAGATAAATCTCTAAAAAGAATCAGACTCACCAACCATCGAACTGAAAGTGACACTCTATGAAATGTAACATTTCCCAAATATGTAACTTTGGGTTTGTACAAAGAGAAAACAATGTTAAAGATAGGATTTTATAGGTCCACAGACTAAATAACTTGGCTTCAAAATTCTGTTCACCAGCAAGGAATGTTCCTGGAATTTCTAGAGCAGCATTTCATTCACAGTATATCAGACACATTTATCATTTTATCTGGTAGGCTGAGATTTATTTTTTTTAATATATACGTTAAATGACTGACAGTATTCAGTTGTTTCTACAGCATATTCCTTGGCAATATTTGCTGGATTGTTTTTCATCAAATAGTTGGTCACTAGGAGAGGTGTAACTCATTAAAACCTTGTAAGAAGTCTGTGGAACATTTTGTTTGCTGCCTTACTCCATCTGAGACCCTTCCCAAGCAACAGTGAGTTGGAGTGCCCACACAGATGGAATAAATCTGTTTTCTTTCCCATCTCCAGTGTTCATTGGTACAACTCTGAATGATTAACTGTGAAGTCAAAGAAGATTCCAGGTTCTGCAGCCCCTCCTGTGCTGTATTAGATCCATGGCTGCTGAGGTTCTAACAAAGAGAAGGGAAAATGATACTCCATTTCTAATTAAAGAAGTAATTTTCCTTTGCAAATAGACTTTTTATCTCAGCTGCAGTGTTAAGGATCAATGGGTTGTCACATGTATGTCTTTTTAATAAATGTCAGCTAAGATGACATTAAAGTGATAGACTGAACACTGTAATCAATGCAATTCAGAATTGCTTTATGTCTTAAATGAACTTGGTTCCTTTTCATGATTCTCCTGCAGTTAACGTTGTCTGAGCACTGAAGTACAAGGTTACATCTCAGTTTGGAGTAAAATGTGAGCATGATATGGAATTCACATTTTTACATACAGGTTTTGCAGTTTATCTCCTGGGTTTATGCAATTCAAAGCACCTCACTATGGATTCTTCCTGCTAAAAAGAAAAAAAAAAAAAAAAAGAAAAGAGGGGAGAAGATAATAAAGTAGAAGGGAAGAATGTGAAGTTTCCCCTTTCATCCCCTGTCCTTCCATAAAAGAGTGAGTGGCCAAGGTTTACTGAGGTTTTTCTTCCCTTCACTGTCCTGGTTGAGCCACGGCCCCTCCAAAGCCCAGGAATGGCTCAGCTCAGGGACACTCAGAGCTGGACTTTGAGCAGTGTTTCACTGCAGAGCAGGAGCTGTGTGTCTGCTGTGCAGTTGATGCCACACCTGGGCTCATCCCTGTGGTTTGTGATGCTGGAGCGTGGGGTCTCCTGTAAACTCATCATTCCCAGCTGGAGAATCCACGGGTGGAGCAGCTGGCGAAGGCACAGGAGGGCAAACCCCAGGGAACAGCCTGATTCCTGACTAAAGGAATCTTTCCCTTCCATTATTCTCACAGTCTAATCAGTGTCTTTAAAATCTGTTTATGCAGAATACTTCAAAACTCTTTTCTTGTTCTGGATTTATTTTTTCAAACCCCCAGAGGTTCTGTAAAAACTCTCAGGATCCTTGTAAACCTTTTTATTTCTCTTAAAGCTGGCAGACTGACAGGCTTTAGTTATGCTTAGTGCTAAATTATTTATCTTCCTTTTCCCTCCTAGCCCTGACTTCTGAATCTTTAACTTGACTCTTGGGACTTGTGGGGTGGGTTTTTTGGTGGGTTGCTTTTTTTTCTTTTCCCACTTTAAAGTGAAGCCATTTTTATTTTTTGTCTTTTGTGTTTTACCATAAAAAATGCACATGTAAAATTGGAATGTGTAAGTATGTTTAAGATGTGGTATCTGATTTTTTGTAACTGTAATATGAAGTGTAATAAGATAAGTAGGACATATAAACCATTTTATATTTACTTGTGTATGATTCTTACCACCTGCATTTAATAGTGAATCTCAAATTGATTTATCATTTTTAATGCCTTTGATATAATATCTCATATCTCATATAGAACAGTTTTAAGGCTTTCCCTTCTAGAATCAAAATCTTTTAATTGCCAAGAGTTTTTCAACAATAAAATGATGACGTGTACAAGTGAATTTAAAATGCAGAGTGTTCAAAATGCATCTTATTCATCTTGGATATTTTAGTTTTGTCTTTCTTCATTCCAAGTTGTTGACACAGTAGATTTCCTGACCTTGTTCTTTGAGACTCTTCAGATTGCCATGGATGATACTTGCCCTAATACTTCTGTTCCATTTTTACTCACATTAGTATTAAACAGTAACTTTCTGTTCCATTTTTGAAGTTGGTGACCTCTGAAGGATTTGGAACTCTGAAAGTTTCATTGGTGGAAAAATATCTGATATCATATTCTGGAAGGCCTATGGCTCATTAACTTATGTCTATTAATGGCTGCAAAATTCATAAACCTTTACATAATGATTTTCTTTAACTGTAGTACTATTAATTTTTATGGTAATTTTACTGTTATTTATGATCGTCAGAAGAGTTGGTTGGAGAAGGAGAGAATCACACGGGGCTTCCAATTTGTGGGTCCTCTCTGCCTGTAGTAATTGTTGCAGGCTCTATTAAAGATTAAGGAGGTTTCAAGCTTTGACTTTATAAGGTGAAAGTAATTCTTTGAAGGAAAAGTTATATTATTAATAGTGATTGGAATTGATTACTCAAAGAGCTGGAGTAATTTGTTCATGAATTCCATTCAGTTTTACTTCTCTAAGGGTTTGAAATGTTTCTATCTGATCGTGGGCATCCTAATTTCTTTTTCTCTGTCTGCTTGCCAGTTATAGGAGCTTTTGAACTCTTAAAAAAAGACCACAAATGAATGAACAAACACACAGGCAAACAAAAGAAACAACAACCCTGCAATTTGAAACAGATTAAAAAGTTAAATTACCATTATCTGTAAAAATACTGGAGAACAAACAATCTGAACTTCTGGTTTTCTCTGCAGAAAACACAGAATATATGGTAGGTCAAGTCCTACCCTGTACATGGTGTACAGATATTTAGCAGGACTTTCCTCTGGATAAATCACACCCGAAATAGAGCAGCTGGCAGGTATTTTCCATAAGGGGCACAGTAAATCCCCTGTGTTCTGCTCCTTTTTGCACGCACAGTGAAGCAAAGAACCACGGACACAGGCAGGAAAAGCTGAGTTTCAGGAGATGTTGGATTGTTTCACTTGGCATCCTAGAGATTCACAGGTTCCCTAAGAAATGCCTTTTCTGTTCCTAATTCAGAACCAGCACCGAAAGCTGCAACTTTTAAAGACTCATTAAAGATTTGCAAAGGAAGAGATTTCGGGGTCACAGACTGATTGATCTCTACTGTAGGATTGTCTTTTTCTATATAAATATAGAAATATAAAATATTTCTTTCTGAGCTGTTGCACTATTTCCTGTTTCCTCCCACAGGTGGAAGGAATGCAGAGGAGTTACAGCTCTGGGGCTGTCTCCAGTTCTGTGACATCTGTGACATCCTCCTGCCCCAGTTACCACTCTGAGCTTGTCCCCCTTGTCCTGCCACACAGGAAAGAGGTCACAGAGAGAGGCCAGAGCTGAAGCCTTTCTGATTGATTGATTGATTGATTGATCTACAAGAGCATGTAGAGACAGGGGGAGGAGGAATGGCTTTACACTGCCGGAGAGGAGGTTTAGATTGAATATTGGGAAGGAATTCCTGGCTGTGAGGGTGGGGAGACCCTGGCACAGGGTGCCCAGAGCAGCTGTGGCTGCCCCTGAATCCCTGGCAGTGTCCAAGGCCAGGTTGGATGGGGCTTGGAGCACCCTGGGACAGTGGAAGGTGTCCCTGCCCATGGCAGGGAGTGGAACAGGATGAGGTGATTCTTAAGGTTCCTTTCAACCCAAACCATTCTGGAATTTCAAATGAGATCTGTTTACCTCATTCAATATTAAGCCAGGGAATGAAGGGAAGAATTGGGAAATGTTACAACCTTGATACTGGTATTCTGAGAAGTGCAGTGAAAGCTTTATCCCTAACACTTCAAATATTGCCATTGGTAATGGATTCTGAGGGAGGGCTGAAAGAGATAGAAAAGCTCTTTGGGTGTACAGCAGGAGAAATTCTGTGTCTCTGCTTTTCCTCCTTTGCAGACAGGATGAGCAGTTGCTAAAGCATTTGCTTTTAAAAAAATAAGTTAACAGTCAGCCTATCTGGAATATATTTTTCCAAAGTTTGGAGTTTTTCCATTAGTATGTAAGTACCAAGAAATATATCATAAAAGCCAGTTGGCCTCACAAACTTTGAATCTAATACCAGTTAATTGTATCAAGTTGCAGTTGTTTTAATGTTTTCTATGTAAGGGGTCAGAGTTCCAGCAAACATGTTTCTGGAGTTGTTGGCAGCTAAAAGAGAAAGGCTGCTTTATTGCTTTTCATAACTGCTCTGATTTCCATAGCCAAGAAAGCACCATTAGAGTTTTTATTATTTTTCATTTTAAAAATGCTTTAGAAAATACGTTACACAAGGACACCTGCAGGAGCAGGAAAGTTCTGAAATTTTGGACATGAATTCTGCTTTGGAAAGAGACATTTTCTTTGATATGCTGAAGAAAATACAAAATTTCAACCCTTTTCTTCATGGCTTTGTAGCAGTGCTAAACTGTACATAATAAGCATCTTTCTGCTTTAATATCATCTGGTCCTATCTTCACTGGGCTTTTAAACCAAGACCAATCTTTGCTTTCATTGCATCTTCATTCTCATTTATGGCTTTTAAGAAGTGTGATTAACCCAAATTTGATACACACCCTCAATTCCTAATACTCATGTGATGTTTCCCCCTTAAATTTTTGATGTGTTCCATGGGTAGAGTCAATAACTTTTTAAAAGAAACTGCAGATGTAACTGTCAACTCCTCTGGTCCCATATCAAGATGGAATTATGTAATCACAGACATCAGAGATGGAAAAAACCTATTAGGTCATCCTGTCCATGTCCTCTGCCAGCTCGTTCTGCCTCCCTGCAGGAAGTTCTCCAGGGAGTTGCTGAGCTCAGTTTTGGACAGTTCCTTTGCAAGGACTGTAAAGCCTTTCCCAGGATCCTCAGTGGGCATCTTTAACTGGCCTGGTTTTAGTCTGACATGACAGGTGCAGATTGTATTTCTGAAAAATACTGTGACTAAGTCCTGCATTAAAACTTGGAGGTTCCAATAGAATGACACCCTCAGTACATTGTTTTTACTCTTCAGTCTCATCATGAAAACAACTCATTGCCAGTCCTGAGCTTGAGTCCATAAGTTTCCTTTAACTTTCTAGAAAACAGGAACAAGGTCTGCCCACACAGGGCTGCAGTGAACCTCAGTTATCCCTGTCCCAGACACTGCTGTCCCAGGAAGGTCCTTGGGATTAATTCTGTGCTCTTTTCTTCCTTTTCCCTGAATATCTGATTGGAGCAGCATTGTTCTGATGAACAGTGAGGTACAGATGTGAGGACTTGAGGAGCTCTCAGTGAGCACTGGTAGCTCACCCCAGAGAAATGAGCAGCTGGCTTGCTTTGGCTGTTTTCCTAAGCACACAAAGAGTTAAATCACATTAACTAACTTTACAAAGAACTAGACATTTGTCTTCAGTCTGACTGCAGTGTCTTCTCTTGCTGTTTTAACTCTATCCACACCTTTGGAGATACCTCTGGATCTGTCATGGACAGATCCCAGTAAGGATGTGTGGAAGAAATTGTGTGGGAATTGAGAAGAAAAGCTGGTCCTTCTCTTTCTTCCTATATAACTTTAATTCTGATTTATTTATGTGTTCATCTAATAATGCCAATCAGGACATAAAGAATGGACAGGGTTGAACTGGAGCTGTAATTGCTGCCTGGAGGGAGAAGAACAGACTGGGGGGAGTGTGTGAAAGCTTCTCCCACTTGGCTGCTCCCCAGCCCCAAGAGGGTACCAGGCCCTGCTGTGCTCCCTGCGAGGGTGGGGTCACCTCACACCCCTCCTCTCTCTTCCACTTTCCCTTCCTCTTGAAGCTTTCGCTTAACATCTGGAACGTTTTTCCCTAATCAACAGCATTTCCTTAGCTAGAGCCGAGCATTTTCATGATTGGGGAATTCCTATGGTTGAGATCAGCCAGGGAGAAGTCAGAGAGGTTTTGGCTCCCCTTCCCTTCTCTGTCTTTTTTCTACCATGTGAAGAAGTGTGTCTGAAATGTGTGTAATGCCTCGTCTAACTGCGCTGGAAAATCTAAAATCCCTTAAAAGGAATACAGCAAGTTGGAGATTTTCCTGGGAACCTTTGTTTATCTTTGGGACTCTCAGAGCTATTACACCACACGGGCTCAGGGACACAGAGATGTGAGTTCGTGTCTGCAGCCTTTCAGATCTAAAAGTGTGTTGTGAACTCCACTTAAAAATCCCAACTCCTCTAGGAAAGAGTGAGAGAGGTATGCAGGGATCACCCACCCCTGAAAGGGAAGGCAAAGCTTTAAACATCAAACACAAATGTTTAAAAACAAGTGAAGAGTCTGTAGGCTTTGGAATTTCCATGGGAATGTAGGAAGTGGAATATGTTTGTTGTATTTGGAATTGAATAGTGAGCTGGAAACCCAAACTTTTCATGCTGTTCTTTAATAACGTCAAGGGCAATGGATTTTGTGTTTTGTTGCACCCAGAAGGAAGTCTTTCCTACCCTCAGGTCCCATGAGCACAACACAGCCCAGCCAGGGAGAGCATTTGGAGCTTCAGCAGAGATCTGCCAAATCCAGGGAATCTGGGAGTGCCAGGCATTCCATTTTGGTGACTTTTATAAAAACCACCTCATGTGTCTGTGCTGTCTGTGCGTAGCACCAGCCACGGGACCCCTGGGAGCACCTCCACACCTGGGACTGTTTCTGAGTGACCCTGTGCCATTAGACAGCCTAAGTCTGACTTAAAAAAATACCTGCACGCTTCCAGAAGGAATTCAAATTCCTCTTGCTTCAATGATCTGTTTCCTAAGGGTGTGATGATCTTACCATTTCTTTCCAAATGCTTTTTAGACTCTGTTCCTTCTTGGCTTTCCTTCGTTGTGAAAAGCTGTTTTTGGTTTCTCAGCCTGATTTTTCACTCACATAGTTAATCTTCCTCTGGCTCCTGATAAGCTGCCAAATGTTTAAAATCTGCTTTGGTATTCCCTTGTAAAAGAAGTTGGATTTACCAGAGTTCATCGCTGTAAACTATTTTTCAATTTTCAGTGTTTATTTTGCTGTAAGATCTTTCTAATAAACAAAGGAACAAACAAAACCCCCATTCTGCTGCTTCCTCGTTGTCAGGAATATGAACTATCACTGTTCTTCTAATGAATTCCATCCCTTCCTCTCCACAAACATGGCTCTCCTCATTTGTAATGATTTTGTCCAGACTCTGTGGGACTCCTGTCTCGGAGCTGTTGCAGCTATTGACTGTTTTTGTAGTTCTTCAGATGTTGTTAGACAGGCTACATGCTTTATGTAGATCATTCTGGAAGGACTTCAAATGAACTTGCCTCCATCTCACTCAGCAAACTCTGCTCCTGACTTCAGACTAATATTCAGAATTTCTTCACTGGAAGAGGTGGTTCCGCCTCTGGCCCTGCACTGTTGCAGTACTCAGACACTGCAGACTGCCATAGTTTACCCACTGTACATTAATTAGTCCCTTGCCAAATATGGCTCTGAAACTCAGATTTATAGATCAGTACCTACAGGACCAGTTTATCATCATCTGCTCTGACTTTCTGCAAAGAACAGGCCGGAGATTTACACTGAAGTCAGAATTAATTAGGAAGATACTTAATGAATAGGAAACTGGGCAAGGAGGGTAGATCCTTTCATCAGATTCATTATAGAGCTGGTCATTTGTCACTTGTCATTCTGCAGTTCTGATTTAGAGGTGGAAAATACTGATGTTGGGCTGATAGAATTTTGGGTGGCTTTTGGAATGGTAGGACTGAATTACATTTATCAGGATGACAGGGGAGTGGGGAGAACTGTGAGGGTGCTGTGCCCATCACCCTGCCTGCATGGTCCCTACATAGCCTGAAAGATTTCACTGCCAGCCAGGAACTGCTCCTCCTTACCCTAAACCTGAATATTCCTGTGTCCATCCCATTTCATTTGGTAGTTCTTTGTGGAAAGCTGTCTTACCATGTTCAGGTGTGCAGTGGGAAAAGGTCCTGTTGCTGTTGGTTGATTTTCCTTGGGATTTGTCAGCCCCTGTGTCTGCCAGGGTATCCTGTATCCTGCCTCCCGTGGTGTGACCGTCCCCAGGGACCTGCAGCACACAGGGATGTGTCACCTGCCTGGACAGCAGCTTGGCACTGCCAGGGAACACTCCTGGGCACCCACAAAACCTCCCCCAGGTGGCATCAGGAAGTTACAGTTGTACTTGAAATCACCTTTTCCGCCACGCTGTGCTTCACTAATTCCTACTGAGCAGCTGCTTATTCCACAGACAATTCATTACAGTAATTACACCATTTGGGGAATATTTGGAGTTTTGTGAAACCTCAGGGTATGTTTTTTTTTCCAAGTGACAACCATTTGCAAACATTTTTAGTCTATTTTTTACTTTGGTTTATGTTAATCTATTTAATTTGTGGAAGAATAGTTTTTAGAAATCCAAATCTTTTTATAATAGGACTGCTGTCAGTAAGATGTCTGGTTGTCTCCAGTGCTGGTGGTCTTCTAGGGAAGTCCTGTGTCTTGTGAAGCAAAAATGTTAAATCTGCCCTACTGGTCACTCCAAGGTCTTTGTCTCCTCACTGTCTGTGGCAAGAAGCATTTGCTATGCAATTATCATTTATAAGTCTAATTAGTTTTCATTTTCTCTCATCTTGGAATTATTTTCTGTAAGATGACTTAAGGAAAATGCACAGCCAACCAGTGAAGTGCATAATTCATTTTTATTTGGAGAAGACCATACTTGGAATAAACCAAATAATATTAAGTGTCATTTGTGGCTCCACAGGCTCTACTGTTCATCGTGTAATGAGGTTTTGGTGAAGTAACATTCCCTTTGAATAATGAGTAAATATTTGTAGAAAAGCAGGAGTAATGCACCTTTCTGGGTACCCTGTAGGTATCCTGACTCCTCCAGGATACATTGAATGTCTTTTTCTTGGATTTTTTCAGAATTTAGGGCATCACCTTCCTTAACCTGTACAACTGTACAATTTTATCTGTGTGATGTATAAACCAGATCCTCACCATTATTTATTTACACACAACACAATTCCAACTTCTTTAAGGATTTCTAAGCTCTTGGAAAGCCTGAGGAAATACCTGCTGTGTCCTTGGCACTGTCCTTGTGCTGTACCTGGCCAGGTGTGGAGGAATGGGAAACTCACGTGCTCAGGGACTCTGTGGCATCTGAAATCTGTCCCTCCAGGAAGAGCCTCTGTCAGTGCTGAGCACCACCACGTTATCCCTGTAGATCCATCCTCTGCTTCCCATTCACAGCTTACTCACTGACCAACTGTGAAATGACCAGGAGTGATGTTTATTATTAGGGCCTGCAAATATTGCTCAGCTCTGTGCTTCTCCTTGTTACAAAAAAACGTTCAGGAGTTTAGATTTGGTGCACATCGAAAAGCCAGGGGTTTAAGGTGTTTGAAGAAGTTCTTTATGTCTTTCATAGCACGTTTCCTTTCCTGTTTATTTACAATATTACCTTTATTGGAACCTAAAGTTTCTAAAGTGCCTTTCTGAATTGTCAGTGACTCAGTCTCCAGCAAAGAGTCCAAGTTCTGGTTTAAAATGTCTTTTATTTCTGGGCTGAGGGAATGAAAAGGAAATCAGTGGTATTCTCAGAATTCCACTGCCACAACCAGCTGCTAGGGAGCTTTTAACACTCCCTGTTTGAATGCAGAGTCAGCCAGTGCCTAAGGTTCTTTCTATCTGTCAGTTTGTCAAGTAGCATTTTGAAAAGGCTTAGAGCAAAAAGAAATTTAGGTGTAGGTAGAAAAAAACTTTGTCCTCTGCTCATAGCAACATTTTAGGAAGAGCCATCCTGCATTTCTTCTGTGGTGTTGTTTTCCAGTGTTCTTTTGATTAGTTTGTCATGCAGCAACAGGGTGACAAAAACATTTTTGATGGGCAAATGCCATGTAAAATAATAAACTTCAGTTTCATCACCTGGTGCCAAATCAGAATATTTGTTTCATTCAAATTTAAATAATGACAGATTGTCAAATAAATATTGGCCATTTGGAAAGTATTTGGTTTATATTCTGTTTGACTTCATGAAGTCAAGTATACACAAATATTCACATATGAAGTTTTATGGTCCCAGAAGCTAAAAATTATCTTATTGAAGATCATTATCCAGTAGTTCCAGCATAGGAGAAACCCAGGAAATACCAAAAATAACGGTGAAGAAGACTTTTGATTAAGGAAAATGAGAGAAATATCAAGATCACGGGATTTTCACTATTGATTCAACCTGTAAAGCCTTTCAAGTTCATGTAGCTGTACCTACACTGCATATTACAAAACCAGTGTCTGCTGCCAACAAGTATTTTTTCACCAAAATCCATGAGATATTTCCATTTTATCATCTAACAAGAAATTAGTGCTTATTAAGGGAATCTCTGCAAGGCCCACCAAAGTACAGAAAAGTTTTAACTGATGCATGGAGTGTTGTGTTGATTCTTTTACATAAATGTCAAATTCAACCCGTGACCTTTTTTTATATCCAGTAATCTCAATTGCTAATGGGCAGAATAGAACCCCTGCAACAGCTTCCTCCTTTATTTATGAGTTAAGAACAGTTTTATCAAATAGCCATGCCTCAAAATAAAAACCATCTGGTTGGCAGAAGTGCCCTGTCAGCAGACAGCAGCAATTACACCGAGGCCAAACAGCATCTAATGAGCTCCAAGGCAGGGACAAAGAGTGGAGCTGTTCAGAGCAGAACCAAACTGGGGCTAAATCAGTGCTTTCATTTAATGCAAAGGGATGCTGAGGTGAAGCACAGAGGACTCCTAGCACAGCTTCCCCTCAGCTCTGTGCTTCCTTCTGGGCACTGCCCAAGGATTTGTGGAATTGCTTTGAGTGAAGAAGTCCCTCCTTGACGTGTCCATCTCCCTGTGAATGCTCCCACCATCCCCAGGCAGCCCGGGAAGAGCAGCAGAGGTGACTCAGCCACTGGAATCTTGCCTCGTTCCTGGGTTCCATTTCTGAGCTGCTGACATTGGGGATGGGGCAGGCTTACCTGGATGCAAACAAGTCCATTTCACTCATTTGAACACACTTCCTTGGGGAAGGAGCAGGGATCGAGCAGAAGTTCAGTGACAAGCCCACAGAAAGCACTTCAGGAGATGTTTGGCCATGGGATGAGTTTCAGTTCTTTGACTTCCCAAGCAGAAAACAACATTTGAGGCTTTCTCTTTCTGAATAGACAAAACAAGATTTCCCTCCTTGGATGTTTCCTGAGGGATTTCAGCTGAGGAAATGGTAGTGGGAGGGAGCTGGAATGAAAGCCTGGATAGACAACAAGCAGGAGCCACCAGTGCAGTGATGAATCCTGAACTATTCACTGTCACCAAGGTCTCACCCATCAGGAAACCCTGCCAGGCTCAAAAGGCAGGTTAAAGGTCAGAGAAAGTAACCACCTGAATTCCAGCTGCACCTTGGGAGAAATGTGTATCTCTGTGGGCAAGAGGTGCTCAATCCAAACATTCTATTTCAAGTCTGGAATTTTTCTGGCTTTATCTTAAAGCCATTGTTTCTTCCTAAGCTCAAGAGTGAGATATCTTTCCATCTTCCATGATCCATTTAAGTCACCTGTCAACCTTGTTTTTGAGATATTAAATAATTTCCTTGGACTACTAATTATTTTAGTAAAAGCAATTTTCTCCAGACCTCAAGTAATTTCACCCTGTGTTAGTTTTTTGTGTTGTATCTAATTTTTCAGATCATTTTTCAGAGAATACACATCTTTTAAAAGCCACTTAATATTAAACCTAACCAGTCTCTGTTGCCTTTGCTTCTCCATGCATTCATTTCTTAAAACTCTGAAATGGCTTCACTAATGTACTGATGGGACAGACCTGCAAATGGCTGGAATCTGGAACATCCAGAGGCTCTGGAATTGTCTTCAGCCCCTGTAATGCAAAAATTAATCAGAAATTATATGTAGAAACACAATCTGCTTTCTAATTCTGCTGATTGCAGCAGAAATGGAATTTATACGGTGACAGAAACTGTGTAGTCATGAGTTTGTTATGATAATGTTGCATGCCAAGGGAAGCCTAGATTTAATAATGATGTAAAGCATCACTCCCTGTAATACATACGTGTGTCTGCTTGTGTTCCAAGTGTCCCTGGGTGGGGCCATCAGGAAAACCAAGAGCAGCTGTGGTGGTGAAACAGGGCAAATAAAAGTCTGAATTATTGTTAACATATGTACCAGTGTAACAACTCCAATTTGATCACTCACATGAACAAGCTCATTGCCGAGTGAACCCCCTCTGGATATGTTTGTATTCCAAAATATGTCATAAGGAAAGATTAACAGTTTTGGAAAGAGATCTTTTTCTTGGGATGAAGATTTCATTTCCTTGCCTGGTACTCTTGGAAAGCTTCCAAAAAGCTGAAAGCACAATAAAACAATCTAAGATGGTGTGTTACAACCTGACCAGTGTCTTGTTCAGCCAAAGGAGCTCACTGCAAGCAAGGCACGAGGCTGTGCTCTTGGGAAAGGCAGCTTTGCTCTGTGAGTTAGGCTAAAAAGCTTAGGAGTCATTGCACTTTGGGAAGTTTGTGGTTTGGAAAGAAAAAAACCCAACAACTTAGATCTTCCAAGAACATTTTTTTCCTCTGCTATAAGGAAGTGGTCTGTAACAGTTTTCTCAGATTAAGGAGATTTGTTTCTTTTACATGAGATTGAAAGAATATCACTTCCACATCACCCTTCTGCCCTTTCACTGGAAGTGAAATGGTTTGGCCAGTTTCACCTCTCAGTAAGATCCCACTGCCCAAATCCCACTGTGCAAGTCAGGAAGAGAAATCAGGGACCAGTGAAGGTGTTAGCATGGAAAAACACATGATCACAGGGTGATTATTTGTTGGTGCTTTCATTAAAGAGCTCTGGGAGTCAGGTACAGACAACCCCAAATCTGACTCTGGCATGGACCTGAGATGGACACATTTTTATACTCTTCATACTTGTTTCTCAATCATACATTAATCATTACTTTGCTATTGTTCTGTTGTGCGTGTATTGATCTCACCCAAGCATGAGCTCGAGCCTCTTTTCCCATAATTGGTGTATAATTACCTATCAGACAGATGGGTACATACAGGCAGGTACACACAGGGAGGTCCACAGGTGTAGGTTCACATCATTCTACTGAGACAATGCTCGTTCTCATCACCAAGATCCACTCTGGCCTCCATGATTTTAGAAACATTTTAACCCCATGTTATCAAAGGTCCTACATTTTTCTTCTGTATAAACCTCACAGAACAACCATTCTTGTTATAGGTAGCAAGTGCTGTTCATTGCTCTCCCTGTTTCCTTTGGGTTTTGCTAGAAATTCCCTACACTTTCTAATACTCATCTCTAATTTATAGTTGTTGCTATCAGTTTCTCTTATTTCATCCATGCTTTTTGTAGAATTAGCTCTATGATTGCTTTTGCATCCCTGGTGTTTTATAACTGGTTTTATTTGTTTTAACTAACTTAACATTCTGTTAGTGAGATTGCCTTTTTTCTCAATAAGTAAATGCTGTTATATAACTTGTGATTATTGTTAACACTTTTACTTTATTTCCTCTAAGCATTTTTGCTGTATAATTCCTTTTGTCGTAGTGAAATTGTCCATTCAAAGCAGGAAGTGTGTGAATTATTGATCCAGCCTTCATTTTCTCCAAACAAATGCAAACAAATAATATTCCAACACCACTCATTTTTTATTACCAAAGAAATTTATTTTCATTTGTCAAAATTCCACTATGCCAGGTACAATACTTATTGAGGGAGAAAATGATCGGTATCATCTGTAAACAGGAATAATGTTTTGTTTGTGTGTTTCTGGCAGCATGGAGCCTTCAGCAGACAGAACAAAGATTGAAATCACTCACTGTAATACAGTTTTCCAACCCATTTCAAACAAATGTTTGAGCAGGGGACATTTATTTTCCTGATGTGACGAACTGTGAGCTCTCCAGTGTGAGGAAATAAGATTTATGGGGTAACAGGTCAAATAGCTGATGGTGAGAAGGCAGAGCAAGGAGTCAGGAGTGGGATCCAGCAGCTCCTCTCTTGGGTCTTGAATGGGACTGAGCTCCTGAGCTCAGAGCTGGGAACCCAAAGCTGCAGCTGGAGATTCCAAGGGCTGTGATGGCAGAGTGATGCTCTTGGCCATAAGCAGGGGGTCTGCTTTGGGGATCCAAAAAGCACCAAAATTCAATGCTCTTTCTTGACCTATTTCTTTCTTTTTCTATTCCAAGATCTGTTTCCATGTACACTCACCCCCTCCTCTCTCCATCCACGTGAGCTGTTTGTCAGCCTGCTCCAAACCCTCCTGCAGGCTGCTGTGCCTTTAGAGGCTCCTCTGCAACACTGGCCTCTCTGAAGGGGCTGGGGGTGTTTCACTGGGATTCCTTGAACCCAAACCTTGGGAGACAAGGAAGAGACAGTGAGCAGAAGCTTTCATGTGTCTCCCAGCTGCCTTCCTATCAGAGTCAAGATCTGATTTCATTCCTGAAAGGTCCTATTGTTTCCAGTAAGGACTGTGAAATAGTTCCTTGTTGAGTGACAGTGAATGGGAGGGCAGCTGGGCCAGCAGGGATGGCTCTCCCTGAACAACTCACAGCTGTGCACGAGGGTGGCAGATGTGAGGATCTGACACCCCCTGCTCCCCCCAGGACTCAGGAGGGGAAGCTGCTTTCTCAGCCTCCTAGAGCCTTCACAGGACAAATACCTCTCCAGGTCTGAATAGGCTGCACTTTCTCCAGCAGATGCTCAGGTGCTTTTCTACACAAGTAATTCCCAAAAGGAATGTCAGAATTTTGATCCAGGTTATTGACCAACAAGAGGAATTTTATACAGCATGGACAGGATAATGCAAACAGTGTGGCCGAGGATGTGTGCATTTATCAGGGGGCTGAGAGGCAAAGGGCTGGCAGCACATGGAATTTCTACTTGATTTTTGTGACTGTGGGAGCTGCAAGTCCAGCCTGTGTTTATAAAAGTAACTCCTGCACATAACTATGTAATTTCTACCATTTATTCATTTGTCCATACTGTGCAAGTGACTTGTTCTTTGTCCTTTCCAATGAGAGACTGTTCCACAAGCTTCAAGTACGTTATTCCCACACTGATATTTCCTATTGCTTTGTTTCATTTCATTGCTCCTGAATTTATCCTGTTATATTTTCACTGAGCAATAACACTCCTTTATTTTTAAAACATCACACACTTAGTAAGTTTGTCTTACTGTTTGTTTTTACATTCTCACATTATTTATTGGTTGGTTGAATATTGAGCCGGAAGTTAAAACCTGAGGCTTTCTGAGGTTTGCACTAATTAGAGGAATGGTAAATATGTTAATCCACAAAGTAAAAGAGCTTCAAATATCAGTCAAAGCTCTTGAAACAAATAATGAATAAATTTTAAGGGAACAGTTCAAAGTTCCATGGTCTCAAAATTTAGAGACAGACAAGACAGGAATAGAAGAGAGACCAAAATTTACTTCACATCTGTTATGGAAATGAACATAGTGGTAGACAGCTGAGAGCTTCCTTAAGTTGCACTTCATATTTTTCTGGAGTTGGAGTTTGTGGGAAAACAAGATCTAGAAATTGAGCAGCTGCTAATGTTGACGAGACGCCTTTTGTCATGACCAGCATCCTATACCCTGTTGAGGGGTCTTGAGTTGGAAAAAAGAGGAGTGAGATTCCCATCACACATTGCAGAGGAGTCTTGCTGTTGCCCCAAGCAAGTGCCTGTGTGTCCTGCTGGCTGTGGGAGTGTCACACCTTCACCTGCAGTGACCACACACCTCGTTCCAGCCCCACACACAGCTCCAGACTGAGTAACCACAAGTTCCAGACTTGAAAGAGTCTTAGTGGCTCTGCCTCAAGTGTGGAGGCCGCTCATTGGGGTGTCAGTGGTCGAGGCAGATCCTGGAGGTTTTGTGATTCCCTGTCCTGAGGTGCTCACCACTTGTGTTCTCAGATCCAGGTGTACAGGCATGCACTGAAGGCAGGACAGTGTGTAACAGCAGTGGTGCTCTTCTGCAGCTTCTCTGAGTTCAACTCTCCAGGCTGAAAACATTGTATTGTACCAGTCCCACCACACTAAGTCCTTTCCCCACTTGACAGATGCAAAAATTTTATTCACCTGAGATAAACTGGGGTCTGTGTTCTTCAGCACCACAGCCACAACAGAAAACTACAGATTCCCTGTGCTCTGCTGCTGCCCTCCTGCTCTGCCCTCTCCAAGCAATAGAACCTTCTGAGGCAAAGCTACTTCCTAGAGAACTTTCTCAGATGAAAAGGACAAACAATACTGCTGCAAAAGAATATGTGATTAGAACAATGAGTTAAGATGTGGGGCTCACAGTGGGAAGATCATCAAATCTTTCTTTCCTGTAACAGCCTGTTCTTATACTTCAGCAATGGGATATTTGAGAAATGGGCTAAAGGAAAAATCTCCAGCTGCTCTCTCCTAGCCAGCAGAATGCTCCCAGAATACAGGCAGTGGGTGGCCCAGAGTCTGTCACTTGTGGTGCTGATGCTCTCCCTCTCCCCTGGTGACTCAGGGCCTGTGAGGGACAGAGGGACACCACAAATGACAGGGAACAGCCTGGAGACCCTGGGGCTTTGAGGAGAGCTGGTAGGAGTAGCACAAGCTGTCATTTGGCTCAGAGTGGGAACAATTGTGTTTTCCAAAAACAGGTCTTGGTTTTATAGGGAGGGAGTTCCTGTTGGGATTGAAGGCCATTTGCATGGTGCTTTCCCCTAGCCATCAACAGCCCGTGGTTATTTGAAGGCTATAAATAAAAAAGGACAAAAGCAGCAACCTGCATGGAGCCTGTAAGTGCTTTTAGGAAGGAGAGTAATTTGTCCTCTAGGCAGGCAGACCTAACACCAGTATTCATCACCCCATCCCTGTTCCCAAAGCCTTGGAGTCAATTCAGCTTCACATTCTCTGCCATAGTCCCAAGAGAGTTCTTGAAATCAGAGGGTTTTGATTTAGAGGGTCTGAGATCAGGGCCAGACCTCACTGTTCTCTTGAACCTGCTCTGAGCTGCTGCCAGCAGCTTGTTACCTCCCTTCCAGGGCCTGCAGAGAAGGACATCAGCTCCTCTGGGCCCTGGGGCTGATCAGCTCCATGGCAGAACTGAAAGGTCAAATGGAGAATCCATCAAAAAGCACAAACACAGTCCTACAGTTGTACATACACACACATGTACACTCACATGTACACACACATGTACACTCACACACACAGGTACACTCCACACACACAGGTACACTCTTCAAAATACTTGTCCCTGCCCAAAAATATGCAGCCATAACAACAATTTTCGCCCAAATAAAAACAAATACATACCTATAAATAAACACACACCAAGTCCCACAGCACTGTCTAACCACATACCTGATCCCAGGCTCACACTCCACATCCTCCTGTGCTTCCTCCAAAGCACCTCCAGCACACCAATCTCAAGCTGATATTCAAACATGTGTGCTCAGTGTCAACAAAAACCATCCACAAATAAACTATCTGGGCACATTCAGACATTGCAATAGAAATGCTCCTCAGCATATTTACACACACAGAATCTTCCTGCTTGGGAGAACAAAAACCCACACAAGCAGCACATACACACACACAAGACAGGAATCACTCAGCAGCTCCAGTGTTTATGCTGGCAGGAGAACGTCAGTCACTGAGCAGCCTCCAAACAGATGTTTGATTGTTTTTGGGTTGCGGTTTAATTGTTGGATGGTGTTCCAGCACTCAGAGGGGATCGAAAATACTCCAGGTCTGCAGCTGCAGCAAATGCCAGCCTTAAAACAAGGCGGATTCTGAAATCACTGCTTGGGGGGAAACTGCTTGCACAGGAAACCTCAGCCAAACTCTGCATTAATACTACTTTGAAGTCAGAAAATTAATCTCTGCCATTTAAAAAAGTTCTGTTTTTTCAGGGCCTTTTGTAAGTTTATCTAAGACAAGCCAATTCCTTCTGGGCAACTGTGACAGTTTATTGACTTGCCCAGGCTTAGAGACTCTACTGGGCCTCTCTTCATTTTCCAGAAAATCTTTCCTGGATTCTGTCCTTCACTTCAAGGCTCCTGGTGGAAGTAAAAAGCAACTTATTAGTCAGTCTCCTAGTTGCTAGTCAGTTTTTATTCCATTAAAAGGCTTCCTCAAAATAATTGACCTCTGTCAAGAATAATGACCACTGCAAGACTGCATCTCTGCCTCTCCAGCCACACAGAGAGCAGGATGCACTTGCTGGATGTGTCACTGGAAACAGCTGCTGGGACTTTGGGAATGGTGGCAGATGAAGGAGGGTATGGGACACATGCTCCACCTTTAGCTCAGGTTTGTGGGAAGCAATAAACAGAAGGGAGTGGGAAGCTGTTCTCTTGAGGATAGAAACAAGAGACTGAGAGATATTCAGACAACCCAAAGAAAACTTTATTGAAGACAATCAAAATATAAGTCAAAGGTCTGCATTTGACCATCCATTTTGGATTCCTTTAAAAGGATGGTTGCACCTCTTGACCCTGGGAACAGTTCTGTGAAGTTGACAGAACAGCATGGACCTGTCACTGAGAGGGTTCTGGCATCTTCCAGAAGATCCCCTGGCTGCCTGCTGCAAGGAAATGAGGTGGGATCTGTAGCCAGGAAGTGCTATGGCTTGCAAGTAGCTTGAAATTCAGAATATTGTATAAGATCTTTGTTATCTACAGTGGAGCAGGAAACTTTGGGTTCCTTTGGGACAAGACACCAAGTACCTGCAAGGTCTTCTGACTATTGTAAACATGGATGAATCTTTTATGTGGCCTTCTAATAATATAAACATTATAGAATGAAATGGTTTTTTCCTCTCTTCTTTTGAAATCAAGGGGGATATTTCCTACAGGAGAGGAAGAGTTTATGCCCAAGCCCTGAGACCAGCTGCCCTAGTTTCATTTGGCATTAAACAGCACATACAGAGGACAAAGAGTAATTTGTTCCTTTAGTTCTCTAAACCAATCCTAGGATGTTCATAGAAGAAAATACCTTGAAAAGGCAGCCAAGAAAAGAGCAAAGAGCCTCTGGGCAGGGTCTGTCTCATTCCCCAAATGGATTCTGTTGGTGTCCCATGCAGGGCTACCTTGACAACCCCAAACTCAAACGCTGTAGATTTAATAGGTGTCAGGAGCAAGGACTGGAGCAACAAGCTCATTTCATGACATCATGGAAGCCACTTGGTCAGCCCTAGGTTAGGTAAGCCTCAGCACAGCTGTCTCAACTACATTCTCCATTGCAGACTTCCTCAGCTCTGAAGTTTGGGCCCTGCATGGTTTTATTCACTGACATTTTTTCCATTTCCACTTCTCTCCTTCCCTTGGAAAAAAAAAAAGAACTATAATTCCAATATTTGTACCAATTTCTGTAAACTATCACTCCTGCTGAACTGACCTGTCCAGATGGTGTTCCCTTCAGCTCACACAGAGCAGTCAGGAAAGTAAAGGATATGAAGTTCAATCTCTTTAAAAATCTGTACTGTACAACTTGAGGACAGAGGAAAGCAGTGGGGCCTGCCTCAGAGCCATGGTATTTTCTGCTGGATTTCTGCTATAGCTTTTTTGGTCTTCCTGTAGTCTGATATTAGGTGATAGTTCTTTAATCTTTTTTGATGCAAAACCAATTTCCTGGTCATATATATGCACACCATCACACACAGTGATATATTCACTTCCAGACTCCATTAGAATAAGAAAAAATATTTTTTTAATTGCTTTCCACTTCATCCAACATTCTTTCCAGCTTTTGTGACTCTCCCAAATCTATTTCTTGACCTCTGTGTTAAATCCTTGTTCTCTTTCTTTTCCAAAGCTTTTCAACTGAGTTGCTCCATGTCTTCTTCTGGCATCCCTAACACAAGTTTCAGGATTTTCAGCAGAATGCTGAAGGCTCCTTGTTTGTTTCCTTCTCCTCAAACTGTTTTCCATATTGTCTTAATTTTTCTCTGCCTTCCTGAAACTAATCAGTCTTACTGGAAAATCCACAGAATACAGAGATGGAAAGGCAGAGGAAAGACAAATCAGTACCCAGGTGGAGTTAATTATCTGCATGGACAACACATTCTTGTGAGAATCATCAAAAATCAAAGAGCTTTCCTGAATAAAAAACCTTTCCTGTTCTGCAGGAAAGCCCCAAACTACAATCCAGGGAGCCAGAATCTCAATTATTTTTAAATTTACCCTTAACAGTTTAATGGTGCCAAAACCCAGCAACAGATAAAACTCAAAATGGAAAATTCCTGGCGTAGGAAGAATAATTTATCATCTACTTTGTACATTTTCTGAGAGAAGATTTCAAAACAAAAATGAGCAGCAGAGGAAAGGCTAATCCTATGGCACTGTCCCTGCTTGTGGGAAGAATGGAATGATTCACTCATCCAGAGCTCCAGCAGAACAGAAGTCAAGTGGGTTTCAGCCCTGTTACCACTATATTTTGTAATCCAGAAAAATATTATCACTTCCTCTGTGGCTTTTCAGCCAGGCAATGCCCAAATGCCAGATAAAAACTGAATTTTGAGATAGATTGCTGCATAGATTAAGCTGGAGTGGTCCACTAGGGTCGAGATTCCCTTCTCCTGTTCTTCCAGGTGGAACCAGGTGGAAGGAAGCTGATAAAGCTCAGCCTGATCTGTGCTCAGAGGTTTCCTAAGGTGTTCAGTCTGTCACTTTTAAAGTCTAATTAGGACAAAGTTGAGGGAGTTTGTTGTGTTGACCTAATTTAGTTCTGCTCCAGCTGTTGAGCTAAAGCTGCTAAACCATGATCCTAACACTGTTCTACTATTGGCTTTTGTTTATTTAATGAGTTCAATCGAGCTATAATTCTTGAAAAAATCTCTCTTTTCCTGGTCTAGACAAAACCAGAGGGCTTTAAAACCCAAGCACAGCAGGACCAAGTTAAGACAGGACCAAGTTAAGGCAAGACAGCTGCAATTCAGACAAAACTACTGTGCTTTAAAGTGCCTCCCTTGTCTTAAGAATAATAATGAACAAAGTCAAACAACTTAGGTGAGAATTCTGCTCTTTGCTGTTTTGTGGGGCTGACTGGTTGTTCAACCAACCTGCAGAAGGGAGAGAAAAACAGGGACCACATCATTCCTGCACAAACTCTACAGGGGGCTGTCCAGGAGCAGATACATTTTTAAACCATTCCTTCTAATCCTAGACTCGAAGCTCCGAGAGGCCATTTCAAACATGATTCCCCGGAGAACCGGGGTGTTTCTCCCCCTCCCTGCCCTCCACTACCTCGTCCAGCCGTGTTCCTGCAGAGTTTTCTGGAGGGAGGATCCTGCGTCATCGCCAAGCGGGAACGATGGAGCGGGGATGAGATCTGCTGCTCATGCCAAAGCCTCATCCAGAGGGGAGGTGCTGTGCATGTGCTGGCTGCAACAGGGTTCAGGGAGGGGAAAAGCTGAATAATTTATGCCCTATCCGAGGCCCTTTTAATTCTTTCCTGTTTGTTTTTCTCCCTCCTGTGGCAGCATTTAGTCATCTCCTCACAGTGTGTCTTCGAGAAGGGAAGGGAAATGGAATGTTTTCCAGGAAGACATATCATTCTTCCCAAAGTGGGTTATACAAATTAGAGTTTAAGCAGCTCAAACCCATAGGGCTGGGCTGCTGAGAATGTTCCACACAGCAAATGCTGCCATAAGGGAAGGGATAACGTCAGAGCTGCTCTCCCAGACGTTCTGCAGAAAACACGGTGTCAGCACATCTAATTCTTTACTCCTTTGAGACAATTTTTACTCATTTTATTTGAAATTGACTTGAGACGAAGTAGTAATGCAGAGAAAGTTGGAAAAATGGATGTAAACTGTGAAAAAAGAAGGCATGAAGTAAACTTGGAAGGGGCTAGCAATTAATCCAAGCATTCATCCAGTCTTCCCAACAACCCAACCACCCAGAAAGGGAGATGTGTGCAGCTCTTACAGGCAGTGACTTCTACCAGTAAAATCAGGTCCTATTCCCTCTGCAATGTAAGGACTGATCCTGCTTCTACTGATAGGAAGAGTCCCCTTGATGTCTTAGTGCCTGTGAGCTGAGGGCTTCATCCAGACCTGGTGAGAACATGGACTCAGATCATCCTGTGATCCAGTTTCCATCACTTTTCTCCAAGTGCTCTCATGCCAGCCCTGCCAGAACACCCAGTGCACCTCACAGCCAGGATGGTTCAGACTTGCTTTAAAGCCACACAAGTAAAACACAGTCTTTAGGGGAGACTAGTAAAACATTTTAAAAAAATAAACAAGAAAAGTTCTCATAGATCTAAGATATAATTAACTGTGTTTGCATTGATACAAACATTCTGTCAGATTTAAATGAATATAAATGGTTGTTCAAAAATAAAGGAAAGTATTCTTTTTTTAAAAGAGCATAGTCTGCTCTAATGGGATCTAATAACTCTTAATAGTCCTCTATAAAAGTAATAGTGCACTTAAATCTCCACTTGGCAAGAATCCGGGGCAGAAAAAAGTGCTTTTTAAAAATGGGAACAGCTCAAGGCTGCGTGTTCCCAGCCAGCAACGACAAGCTGAAACAATACAAGGAATCCAGATAATGAAGCACATATGTCTTTCCAGGACCACGCGAGTCAACAGCTTCCTCATTTACGCAATCCAGAGGGAAAACGGTCCCCCCTTAATCCAGCACCTGAGGTAAAGGGGTGAGGCCTGGAAGCAAAATGAGCCCTCACATCAGGGCTGGCTGAGGTTTTAAGTGAACTCACTTTGTGCTTTGATTTCTTGTCTCTTTTTCCTTCCCTTCTCTTTCTTCCTGGTACACACATTCCCAAACTCAGGCACTCCAGCAAAGCAGATTAAAGCCAGCCCTGGAGGTTTCTATAAACTCCGTGAGGCACATGGCAGGATGCCTGGCATGAAACTTTGGGCCTGATTCATGAAGGGTTCAAAGGCACTGATTGGAAGTGTAAAGTGGAGGGGTCTCTCAGCCATAGCTTGTAGCAGATTCTCAGCAGAGGGGAGGAGAAGGAACCAATGTCAGTGGTTCTTTCAATACTTGGAGGTAGCTCCCTCAAGGTCCTTTGTATTGATGGTGCCAAGTGTGGGCTCAGAGCTCTGGGCTCACAGCACCCAGCTCACAGGAGGGTGATAACACTGGTTTGGATAAGGATAAGGACACATTGCACCACTGCTAAGGTTTGTCTTTGCCCTGCTACAAACACTGCAAACCTGCATTTGCATTTACCAGCTGTAAAATATCCAGAGGTAAATCCACCCTTTTTAACTCTGGATGGAGAAGGGAGGGGTAAAAGCAAAAATATTGAGAAAAAGCCAGAAAGGCTTTTCGTTTCAGGATGGTGCTTGAATGAAACCCAGCACATTTTTCATTCTGAGTTTTAAAGCTATCTTTCATTTGTAATCAATGTAAAACACTCCCAAATCCATGAGTCTGAAGCAGCAACTTGTGGTTGTATATTTAGGAAAAATGAATTCCATTTGAATTCAGAGTGGTTTGGGTTTTTTTCATAATGGGAGTAAGAAATCCCCCCAGACCAACGAAAAGCAGATCCCATTAACTGCAAAGGCCAAAGGGGGAATTGACAAGTGAGTGATTTGGCCACAAAACGAGGTGAACTAATTTGCAGAGGAATGAGTATTTCTGAGCATCTGGTGGCTGGCCTGCCTATGATAGCACAGATAAACTGCACGCAGAAATGAGTATTTGGCTTGCTTGATAGTAAACAGCAATGGCCCCAGAACTCTCTAGTGATTTGGAGTTTACAGAAATTCTCTGCATTACCAAATATTTTCTTTTTTTTTAAGCTATGCTCTTCTTCCCTACCCAAATGTGTCCGTGGCTCTGTTCAAAGTAGCAGTGAACAAAGACTATTTAGGCACGAGGCCACAGATGTTTCCCCTGTTTGTGTGATCTACGTGAAGCAGATATTATTCCATGCCATGTTATCTCAGAGATTAATGATGGACCAGTTTCAAAAGGTTTGAAATTTCCAAATAATTGATTTGGAGGAACTCCCACAACACTGAAGCTTCTTTGGATCTTATCAAAACTCTCTGTACATGGGGGATCTGTAGCAGGAGCCAAAGATGACTGAAACAGCAAAGAGAGCACTCAACCCCCTGCCAGGGCAGGAGGGGAACAAGTTAGTGAGCACATACAGAAAAAGAAATTGTTTCTATGACTTCTATGGAAGGAAATTGTTTCAGAGAATCATGTTTCCTACATATGCTCATTTTCCAAAATCATTTTGGTTCTGATTTAGTGGAGAAAAATTTGCAATTTAATCTTTTAAACATTGTCATTTTATTACCTGAAGTAGACTTGGATGAGGAGTCTTTTAGAGATGTCCCTTGAATTAACAAGGATGGGGGGACAGAGCCTTCTAATTAGTTACACTGAAATGTTCTTCCTACGTATTTTTGTTTTTGGAAAAGCAGTGGAGTGGAATTATGAAATGTGTATTCTTGCTTGCTAGAATCAGCTGCCTTCTTTCTGAAAGCATTTTGTGAGAGAAAGCTGAGGAACAGGAGAAATAACAGGCTTTACTCCGGGAGTGTTAATTGCCATTTCTCATTTGTTGCTATTCTCCTGCTAAATCAGCTTGCATACATAAAATCAAAAAATCCACAATTTTAAAAGTTGTTGCCATTAACTTCTTGTTTTGTGGAGGTAGCTAAATGGCAAAGGATTGAATTCTGAGATAGCTGCTAAAAGAGAGAAGTGAGGACTTAAGGAGAACTTATCTTTTAGCTCTTTAGTTCCAACGATCTTTAGTTAGGATTTCAACCAGGAGAAGCAGCCAAGTGATTGAGTACAAGAGGGATCAAGAACTGATTTCTGTTTGCATCAAATGGAGAACAAGGAGAGCAGGAACAACTTCCCCAAGTGATGTAAAGCTGGACTAAACCTTGTGAGGTCAAGGAAGGCACAGCAAAATGGAGGCGAGAATGAAGAGCCTGGGACGTTTTATCTCAGACAGTTTTGCTCATTATTGTGTAGTTTTCTCTCTTCTTTCCATTAAAATGAGTTCTCTAAGGTGTTTTTCCCCCTGCTCATTCCCAGTTGCTTCTCTGGAACTGTGGCTGAGGGAACAGCTCATTGCATTGCTCCTTTCCTCTTCACCAGTGAAACCATGAGAGACTCAGCCTCACCCCAACCAAATCTCCTCTGCACCATCAGCCCCTGTGCAAATGCTCTTTTTTCCCCTAAAACTGAGGCTCAGATTGTCCAGCTCATTGATCCAGCTCCATCCAATGCTTTGCATGGAAAAGTGGATCCTTCCCTGCCAGTAAACCTGATTTCCAATGGACCAAGGGGAAGAATGAGCTCTTTAATTGAAAATGCATTTCTAAAGTCTAAATGTATTAAGAAAATTAGTTTGGTTTTTTCAGCTGCTGTCATGAAGGAAAGCACTGTGTAGGAGGACAGGCAAATTCTTTGAAAACTGTTCAGCCTATTTATGGCCACTGTGAAAGTCAGATTAATAAATTGTTATCAAAATGATACACAATTAATAATTTTAAGCATAAGGATTAATAATTCAAAGGATATTTCTTTCATTATCCTTATAGTCTGGTTGGAAGCAATAACCACATCAAGCTCTGGGTTTGCACACCCTGTGGCCTTCAAAAGCAATAGTTGAGTCTCAGACTATGAGAGCTTTAGTAAAGCTTCATGGATTTAATCAAATGTTATGTTATAATTTTACAGTGCATTTAAACTACTAAGTTTCTCAAAAATTCAGGCCTCTAATCCCACTAATCCAAAAATGAAGAACATTTTTAATAGCATATCTTGTGTAGTCCCATTTTTTAGTCAAAATAAATGCAAAATACCACTTCTAAGATGAATTCACATTTTTATTAATAATTTCCTGTATCCCTTTCATGCAATTGAAAATGATGGAACAAAGTGTGCAACCAAGCACTGTGCAAGCACCTGTTTGTGCCAGTTTCACAGAGCAGATCTGCTCATTCCACCCAGCCTTAGCCCACGGCCTGTGCCAGGGGGGGATGTGGGCAGGGAAGGGTGAATAAAAGCCTCGGGACAAATCCACAGGGGTGAATAAAACTCTTGGAATACAACCACAGGGATGCTGTGTCTCATCTGAATACATCCCTGAATGTCTTTAAGAATCACCAGCCTGAGAAGCCAACCTTACAATTTGGACATAAACTGCAGTGGAAATAACCTCGATTGGACGTCCAGTGAGGGCTCCAGTCCTGCCGGATCGGGGATCCCAGCGATGGAGCCGCTCCTCCCATGGCTCCACTCCCGTGCTCTTGGCAGCAGCCCTGCTCAGGAAATTGTAATGGAGCAGAGACATAACAGAGACATTGCAAGGAGAGCTGTTTACATTCCTGTAAGGAAAAGCTGCGGGGCCACTGACTGAGTGAGACAGCACGAGGCTGAAATTCCCGACCATTCCCGCTCGCCGGGGATGCCGGTGTGCTCCTCGGGGGCTCTCAGCCCAAGCATCCCTTTCCACTGGCAAAGTCTGCATACATTCCCGACCTCTGGAGTTTTATGGGGCTCAAGCCAGGCTGTGGAGTTCAGATTGGTGTCGTCTGGAAGTGGAGCCATCCAAGCCAGGAAGAAAATTCCTGCGACAAAAGCTAATGGAGGCTGTGTGTGCCTGCCATGAGGTGATTTTACAGGCTCTGCTGTTTGTACAGAGGAGAAGAGCTATGTCATCAGCTGTGTGCATCCAAAAAGTCTGATGGGGCTGGATCTGAGGAAAGAGTGTGGGTTTTGTGTTTGTTATTTCATGTGAAAGATGCTATTTTAGATGGGAGGAGTGCACGCTGCAGAGAATTGGGAGGTATTTGCCATTCGTACCAAATATAACTCGGTGCTCAGTTTCAGGGCCTAGGAATGCTTCAGAACAGTCCATGAAATTCAGTGTTAGGGATTGTTGTGTTTCCAAGAGACGGATTCCCGGGATACAAAGTACAGTAGGGAGAACTTAGAGCACTCTCATCCCTCACGTGCGTTACTGGCACATCTCGAGGGCCTTCAGCAGCTCTGCTGGCCATGGCTGGAAGTGTTGGAGAGGAAAATGGGAGTTCTGTATTCTCAGCATGGCTGAACATCCCTGTTCTCTCTCAATGTCACACATTCATTGTAGATCTGTAGGTTTCCAATTGACACAAAGAGAGGAAGAAGGGGTTTAATGTATAAAACCACATTAGAATTTTTTTTATAACCAAGATATAACAATTTGTGTGCTCCTGGACACTCCCCTGATCAGTTTCTCTAGGACTTTTACCAAACCAGCACAGGCACCCATTAAAAAGTTTCAAAATCAAACTGTGAAGAGTTGAACCTTACTTTTGTATGAAAATTAATATAATTTTATATTTTTATTCAAATCATTTGAAGTTTAAACTGAAGATCAATAACTCTGAGGTGTTTTTGTGGATGACAGGTATGAGTTAGGTTTGGGTAATGCCTGTCTTGAGAAGAACAGTCCATCAAGGGCTGCTTCTATGAGTAGTACAAGAGAAAGCATCACTTCCAACTGCTTTGTGATTTATTTGCACTGTTGGCTTCTACCTATTTATTGAAGGAGTGGTAGAGGCAGGAAAGAGATTACACTGTGAGGAAATTCTGTCCTGGCTGCTGCCTGCCCACCACAGATAATCAGAGTCCAAATTTCAGAGCACTGAAAATTAGCAGCACATAACTTATAGACTGCACCAAGTGTGTAACCTTGTTGTACTTACATAAAGTAATTTCATTTTGATTGCCTATTGAATAAGTCTGATTATTCTTTAAGAGTCACTTTGGAATGGAGCCTGAAGGTACAATATAAAATAATTGAATTGAGTGTAAAGTTCCAGCTGGTAACCTTGTCAGTAATTTGAACAAAGATCTTGTCTCTGTAATTTAGAGAGCTGTAGATGTGAGTGTGAAGTGGATTCTACTGATACTTAGAAATTTACCCCCTCCTTTTTCCTCCCACCAGTGTAACTTCTGTTCTCACCAACAAGCTCATTTTAATGGAATTAACGTACCAGTTGATGGCAGCACACTGGAATTACAACTATATGGTTGGCTCAGATTTATTTCATGCTATATCACAGTATGAACTTGAGGAATGATTTCCAGGAGACTAATTATCACATTGCACTGAACTGCACCGAAACTACAATCAGCAGAGTGACAGGATTCTTTTTTATCTCTTCGAAGCTATTTGTTGCAATTTTTGAGCCCCTTGGTGAAATGCTAAAAAAGAGGAATCCTGGAGCTGTAGCCAAATGTTCTTGAAGAAGTGACAAAATATACTGTCACTAATATCCTGGAGTATAAAATCCAGACCCTCAGAACTTCTGAGAGTGGATTTGAGTGTGTCATAATTTGAATTTTGGCAGCTGCTGTCCCTGGGCCATGCTCTGTGCTGCTCAGTGCTGAAGGTGCATCACAGAGAGCAGTAGATTGACTGCAAGACAGCTCATTCTTGCATTTAATTTTAATTCTTGGGGTCTTCACCAGCCCCTCAGACTTGTCCCCCAGTACCCTTTCTCTTTACAGGTGATGCATTAAATCTGGACAAATTGGCCCCAAGGACAGAGGCTGGAGTCCAAGAGCTCCTCCACAGATGGGGCAGCCTGTTCATTTCAAAGGGAAGCTAAAGTTGAAATCAGCTGGCTGTGAACTCTTATCCAATATATTCTCCCAATTTTACTTTGTGCATAAATGATGGAGAAATTTCCCTTGCAAATCCAGACAGCTCCCTTTTCAAAGTCTAAATTATTAATAACTGCAATAGTTATCTCATGGAGAAAACAAAATACTGAGGAATTGGAAATTAATGCTATTTGGGATGATGAAATCATGCACAATTTGTTTTGTGCTGCTTAAAATCTGCATTCAGCTAGAAATAAGTTTATCAATCCTTTTTTTTTTTTTTTCAAAATTGAGGATGCACTTTTCTTTTATTGCAGAGGCAGCTTCCTTAGTTAGACAAATCCAAACATGGAAATCAACTTTTTGGAAGCATCCAGATCAATGGTATGTTACTATGGCATTTTGGATGCCTTCTCATTTACTAAGCTTTGTGTTGCTAAGATGCAAGGCTGATGCACAAAGCAATGGGCCATCCTGGGCTCCAGATAATAAGGTCAAAGTACAAAGCCAGCAGGATGTGATTTCCCACAAATGACATGTGTTCTAATTAGAAGGATTTGATTTTTAAATACTATTTGAAGTAAATGTTTTCCGATCAAAACAGGAGACTCGTTATTAATAAAATCCAATTCACGGCCTCTGTTCAATAACTGGTAAATTTGCCAACTCCAGACACTCTAAAAACCCCCCCGTGGCTTTGGTGCCCCCCTTGGCCCCCTGCCACGAGCCCCTGTGAGTGCCACCCCCACCTTGATTTACCAGCCCTGCTCTGTCTCGTTCCATGGAAGGCTCCAAAGAGCTGCTGCCAACCATCCCATGATGCCGTTATACCTCCCTCCTCCTCTGATAGCTCCCTTCTTATGTCCCAGCTGGTATTCCTTGGAGCTTTGCCTTTGGTAAACTGCCATATATTCTTTGCAAATATGCCACAGCTATTCACTTTTCCTTCTGCAAATGACTCGCATTAGCTGCTATTGTTGTTGCATGTCAGGGAGAATATAGTTCCTTCAGCTCACTAGCTGCTATTATTTTTCTCTAGCTATTTCCATTAAGATGCATTTCCTCCTAAATGTTATGAAAATATATTTTTTTTCATTTACTTAGAATTTGTAAAGCTTTTCCCATGGATAAATATCTCCCACAGGATTGACTGTAGAGAGTGTGAGAGGTTGTTGTTGTTGTTGTTCTTTTCCATCTGCAATGCATTTCCCCCCCTTAAATTTCTGTATGTGCCTGCCCCCTCTTTATGGATCCGTGTGGGAAGGAAAAAAGGAGGATCTGGTGATAGGTACATATGTGTTTGCAGAGAGAAGGGATAGTTTGGGGAATATCTGTGGAGAAAGACTTGTCAGTGTCTATGAGCAATGTGAAGGCAGCATTAATCTCTTCTGCAGGATAAACAGGCACACCAGGAATTTTGGGGTTTGAAGATTTGATTAAGAGTAATCCTGGCAGTTCTGCTAAAGACAAAAACTCCTCCTGAAGAGTTGCAGAGGTGAGTTCCACATGGTGGAGGACTCTCAGCAGGAAATTAGGTAATTCCATTAAAGCTCAGGATTGTTTTCTGCACTATGTGCTGTCCAAGGTGTCCAGAGAGCCCTGATCCTGTGCTGATCCCAGGAACACAGAAACCTCACACCAGAGCAGGTTCTGAGGAAGAGAATCAAGTGAGAGTTTGCAGAGACAACTTATGGCAAGAGGACCAACAGAACATTCCAATGAACAAGCAAGAACACCTGGGCTGGGGGCAAGGGCATCAGTCACAATCAGATTCAATGGCCTAGGAGGTCTTTCCCAGCCTCAATGTTCCGTGATGCTGGTTGAACACCAGCCCTCAGAAAAGGTGTTTGTAGCCAAAACTGGCCTTTGTAGCCCAGCCTTGAGCAGAGAGAACAGGCAGTGCCCTGGGGGTACCTAAATCCTGCTATAGTTCTGAGGTTTGTGCTGTGAGTCACAAGAACTTCATCTTTTATTTTTAGGATGGGACAAAAAAGATTTTATACAAATAGCTTGATTTCAGTTCCTGTCCTGAATATTTGATCACTCCCTTGGCCAGGCAAGAGGCTCTGTCACTGCAGCTGAGCACTGGGGATGGACTCGACCTGCTGGAAACACAGGAGAAAAGAGACATTCTCTGCTTAGATTGAGCAGCACAAATTGGAAGGGAGGGAGATGGAGCGATTTTTCACATAACCATAATTGTGTGCTAATTATATCATGGAATGAAAGCAATTGCCCAATTATAAGACAATGTATCACTCTATCAAAGGCAGCGCTTTGAAGGTTTATGTACTTTAAATTACTGTGACATTCCCAAGGCTCCTCTGTTTACACATTTGTCTCAACACCTTCTACCAACAACAGTACTATGACTAAAGCCATTAATTAATATATTCCCTGTGTCTTTGCAGAAGTTACAGGGTCCTGTTCAGACTGAATTTGCTGGTTTGTACAGCAGCTTGATTTTCCTATTCTAGTGCCAGTGGCCACTCTGGGTCTGATAACTGAGGGCAGATGAGGTTGGTTTTCTGCTCCACTCTCCTTGCAAATGTTTTGCTTCCAGTGTGCCCTCTGTATTACTGGATTTTTGTGCCTCTCTGAACTTTAATGAGATTGTACACCTCCCTTAATGACAGTAGATTCTCCCATCAGGACATTATTGCTTCCTGCATTTCCAGAAGGAGTGAGAGGAAAATCTTGACCAATAAATCTATTTTCTACTTTTTTACCACCACTGGAAGAATACCTTGTACAAAGACCAGAATTAGCATTTTATTTTCAGTCAATTATCAACAGGTGTTTGTCATGGCAGGTAAAACTGTTTTATACACAAATCCACAAGAGCAATAATCAGGTTAGACAGAACAACAACCACAGAGAGCATTCAGTAACAGAGACTTGAGTGTGGTCTGTAAAAACCTGACCAGAACCCCCAGGGTGTGGTCAGATGGTGACTCTGCACTGAAGATGAAATATTTGCATCTTCCCAACTGTTGTTGCTTATCCTTGCAAGATTTAATCTACTGTGTAAAACTACCTGGAAAACACAGTAGGAGACAAACTGTTATTTGCCATTATTTGTTCTTTAAATAGACAATGAAAATCCCAGCGCACTGGGATTTATATTCCTTTTATCTAAAGACATCATCCTTGTCTGTCTTTTGAAACACATCCCACTGGGGAAGTCATGTTGTATCTGCTAATAAACCTTCCCTGTTCATCCACCCCTGAGCCCCAAAGCACAGAAAATCACTGAGGGCACAGCAGTGCTGCTTCCTCCTGCACTCTGCTGCACCTTGTGACGAGTTAAACCTTGGTCTGCTATTGCAGAACAGATCATGTAATGCCTATTCCTGGGCCTTGGGAGAGGATGGATCCTCCCAGGGAGTGACACCCCCAGAGGAAGGGATGGGATTTCTCCAGGAAAAGGGTGGGAGGATTTTCTGTACACTCTTGGCCAACACCAAATAGCCTAACTCCAGGTATAAACCCACAGCATGGATCTTGGAGTGCTGGGAACCTGTTCCTGGACAGGCAGCCCTGTTCTGTCCCAGCCTCAGTTCACAGGGAGATTTGGGGTGCAGCCCCCAGCACAGCACACTGCAATATGCCTCCCTGTCAAAGGAAAAACCAGGGAGTGTTGACTTATTCAGCAGTTTCACACAAGGACAGGCTTGACAGGTGGCACCAGAATGTGAGGTCTGTTTCAGATTCTTTCATTAATCTTTTGCAAACTTTAGTGGATTTTGAAAGGAACCATATTGACAACAGTAGAGGCTGCACTCTTGCATTTATCTGTAAAATATCCATGGGAAGGGCAGTGCTTACCTGCCTGCTGATTGTTCTGACTGAAAAGCATTCTGTCTTCTCTAAGATGTTTGGAGGGAGTGAGAGCACAGTTGTCTCTTCAAATTATTTTCTCTGCCTAGATGTTCATTAGGGGTTTCTGAACGGTTTCCTCTTATTAAAAGGAGACTCATATGATCTTCATTGGAACTGCTTGTCAGCTTTATCGCACCAATTTGTTCCATTTTTTTTTTCTTGATTTATTTTTGATGTCTTTGGCTGGATTTGTAGCTATTTATTTTGGATGTTTATCAAAACTGGTTGGTATCTTGCCTTTTTTACCATTCTTTGAGTTTTATGATCTTGGTACAGTATTGAATTAATGGTTGGCTCACAAAAGGCACTATTCAAAGAGCTGGTAATTGGCACTTCAACAAATATTCCCAGCAGAGGCCAAGGACCAGATAGCTCCAGAGATGGGATGACCATCTGCCTCTTCTTGGTGGTTCCTCATGGCTGACTGAGCAATATCAGCAAAGCTTGTCTGCTTTACCTTTCTTGGGGACAAGTCAAGGATTTCTCTACTACCCATCTGGCACCTGATCCTGACATTATCATCTTTATTATTTTTAAGGTAATTCGTCTACCTCCCCCACTCCTCCATGGCAAAGCCTTTTAATCCCCTGCCATTTATTTCTGTTTAAGTGGCACTTAGTGGGGACAAACTCCTGAGTTGCTGTCCCCTGGGATTTGCTCCCACAGGTGATGCCACGGGCAGCCCGGATGCAGCACAGCCGAGGTGTTTGCCATCTCCAAGTCCCCAAGAGCTCGGTATCTTCCTTCCCTGCTCTGCTCTGATATTAATGCCTTGGCACATAAAAAATGCCAACAGATGCCATCAAGTGTAAAGAGACAGGTGGTGTCAGTGCGTCAGAGGAGGGACTTCCTCCAGAAAGATGGCACTTGCTGAGTTCTGTGGGCTGCCCATGCAAATCCTTCCCCGTGTGACACCTCTCTCCTTGTGAGACAGCCCTGATGTCCCTGTGAGCCGGCACGGTGCCATTCGCAGCCCGGCGAGAGCAGCGGGCTGCAGGCCTGCTCAAACCCAGCTCTTCCAGGGCAGCTTCGCCAGGATGGTTCCTGCTGCAGCCATGTGCCCCAGAGCTCTCAGTGGGACAGGGTGGGACGGGTCAGGGGGTGCCAGCTGGGTCCCTCTCACCTCTCTGTGTGTTGGGTAAAGGGGCTGCACTACACTAAAAGGTGTTGTGGCCAGAGCTCCTAAAGCCTTGGTTTGGTATTTTGCAGCTGCAGGGACCCCATTGGGTCAGAGACACAATGAGAACATTAAACACCAAATCCAAGTTCACTGCTCTCCCACAACCTTTTCACTCTTGCCTTCAGGCCAGAGGTTTTCTGCATTACCTCCTACCTCATCCTTATTTTCCTTCATATTCCCAGTCATAAAAAGATTAGATGAGCTGTAAGCCCAGACCTCTTTTTCTTTGGCATCAAAATCCTTCAACAGATAATAGGCTTAATTCTCTAATATGGGCAGACAGCTTAATGAAACAGCTAATCCCCAGACAATGAAAAAGAAGATTTTTTTTGTCTGTTTTTTTGTTATATGTCACTACTGACCTTTTATATAACTCACCATTATATCATCGCTCTCGTGTGTTAGTTCAGAGCTCTGGATCCAAGGTGGAAGATGTGGTTCTCTGACTTTTGTCTCCCTTATGGGTCAAGTGGCCCAAATCTCATCCATTTAACGAATCAGTGCCAATGTAGGTGACCCTACTTTCCCTCTAGGCTGGTAAATTATTACAATAAGGCTGTATTATGTCATCTAGAGACCTATTCCAGGACCGTGTTAATGCAAACACAGGAACATCACCCTCAGCTCCCAGTTGCAAAACATGTGACCTACTGAAATTGATTGGGACAAGGCTAAAATCAAATAGCTCTGCTCTTACACAAATATTTGCTTTCTAAAAATACTTTCAGGTGGCACTAAGATCACTGGTCTGTCAAGATGTGATTAATTTTCTGACAGGATATATCAGGGGTGAGCTGCATGTCAGACATCCCCTGCCAGATCAGCCCTTGCATGTCCCATTATGTCCAATAACTTCTTTTCAGCATCTTTTTGTAGGACAGAGGGTTCCTGACTTTGATTCCAGATATAAGAGCTGCTGGTAGTCTGACAGAGCTGTGGGCTGTGCTGTACTTGCCTTTTGTACATCCCTAGGAGAGCCGTCCTGCCAGACATGGAGCTACCAGGGGGTTGGGATCTAAGCAGAATGAATTATTTACACCAGCCGTGACTGAGTGCTCAAATATGTGTCTGCATGTTCTCTTGGAGCCAGTCTGCTCACAAGCTTTCACCAGCCCCACTTTGGCTTTTCCGAGTGCGAGGAGCAAACTCTGCTCAGTTTTTTATGTTCTTCCTTAACAACTACTGATTGCTTAAAGCTGAGGAGGGGCTCACTCGAAGTATCATTAAAGGCAGAACCTGCCTGTGGTAGCTTTTCAGGGAGATAAAGGGCACTTCTCCTCTCCAGAAGGTCCCTGTTCCTTCCCAGGGATGCTGTAATCTGTTGCTAAGGCAGTGGCTGTGCTGTAACACAGTGTTCTCTCTCTCATTGTGTTTATGAGCAGGTGGAGCAGAAATTGCTTGGTTTCTACACAAATAGCTACAGAACAAATGTACCAAAGGAAATGGGAGGTGGGCGGAGAAGATCCACAACATGATTAACATGAAAATAAAAAGATGTGAGAACGTGGCATGTTTGAATAGTAAATATATAAATAAAGTTAATCGTTGAGCACCTTCTCAGCGTGAGCAGTCCCATTCACAGAGGATCAGACTAAACATCAGGAAATCATAATTTTATTCTTAGCTCTTCCAGCAGCCTGCTGAGTGCTTTCAGCCAAGGTACTTTCTGATTCTGTGCTTCAGTTTTTCCATCCTTACAGAGTGTCACTGATTCTTTGTAAAGACATATGAGAGCTGGTGTAGAAAAATACTGGTTGACATCTGGATTATATTGTCACAAGAAGGAGGCATTCGGTGAAGCACCGGGAAGGGGTTTTTGCTAGAGATGAGTTCACGAGCACAGTAATGAAAGAAAAAGAAAGTATGCACCAGAGAAAAAATGATTCCGTGGGGAGAGTGCTTATATTTCTCTTCTGTGTAATTTTACAAGGCCAGAGAAGTGGAACCCAAACCCTGTGCAGCCCGTTTGCATCACGGGGCTGTGTCTGCAGACGTCGTTACCTTGACATTCGTGGAGCCGCTCGCAGCGCTGGCGTGAGCACAGCACGTTTTGCCATGTACCAGACACATTCACTGCAGAGCAAAACAAAGGCAGATGAAGTGAGAAGTGGGAGTCATGAATCATTTAAAAAGAAACAGCACACACAGAGCCCACTGTGAGAGGGATGGGAGTGTTGTGTGGAGGGCTGCCAGCGAGTGAGGGACAGTGCCACAGCCCAGGGCAGGGGCAGAGGGGTGGCACCTGCATTTGGAAGCTGAGACGGGCACATTCTCTCACAAACCATCCTCCTAACTTGAAATTAGGGCTTCCATGACATGTCCAATTAATTTCTCACAGATGTGGGGTTTGGACAGGTACAACCATAGACACAGAGACTTGCACTGCTCTGCTGCCATGGGCCTGTGCCAGAGCCGCCCACACCACGCTCCTGGGAGGTGGAGAGAACCCTCTTTAGGCAATGTTTTGTCTCTCCTTTGCATTTTCTCTGAGGTCAGATTCTTCCTTCACTCTCATAAGTTTTACTCTGGTGTGGCTCCAGTGATTTGCTCTGAAAATCAGGGCTCTCATCACTCCCTGCACTCACATTTGCTGATATCATTCAAGAAGCGTTTGGACAACACTCTCAGGCTCATGTGGGGATTCTTGGGGCTGTCCTGTGCAGAAGCTGGCTGATCCCAGTGGATATTCTGTGATCCCATGACAATGCAGGGCCAGCAGTTTTCTCTCTCCTTTCTCTCCTCTGCTTGCTCTCAGAGGAATTGCTCTTGTCTCACATTGCCCTGGGTTTGAACCAGCGAGTTTTTCTCCTGGTGCCTTTGGATGATTGTGTGTCATCATTCTCTGGGCTGGATGAAACAGTGAGTCCTGATAAAAATGGGTCACTGAAATCAGTGCTTCTGTCATTCTCTTCTCTTGAAAGCTTAGGATATTAAAAGGTAATTCTTTCATCCATCCTTAAGGAAAGAATTCAAAGTTCTTGAAAGTCGGGGTTTCTGGATTTTGGTTTTTGTCCTAAAGTACGTCCTGGCATTTCTGTTCCCAGTATGGCAGCCTGGGTAGGGATCCTTTGGCTTTCTTCCCACATCAATGCCTTCTCCTGGATGCTGAATTATTCAGACTTTGCAGGAGATTGGAAAGCATTTTTCCTCTTTATTAGCAGGGGGTTAATTCCAATTACTAATTTTGAATTTCTCTCATAGCTTATCTGATATTTTCTCAGGCACGGAACAAATTTTGAATTTCATGAAATTCACACCACGTTAAGCACTGTAGAAATACTCATTGTCCACATGGGGCTCTTCCACCAGAAGTGATGAATGTGTCATCAAAATTATGAATCATAGTTAGGAACAGTCTGGGCCATCAGAGACTGCCAGGTCAGTGGTTGTCAGAGGGTTTAGATCACAAGCAAAATGTGAGTATTCCTGCACCATAAATAGATTGTAAAGCTTTAGTCATTTAGTTATTGCAGTGGGGGGAAATGAAAACTGGTAAAAGAACATTTAAAAAGAGTCATCACAGACGACCTTTGTCCCACAGACTAAACTCATGGGGAAGTCTTAGCCTCAGATCTTTCATTCTCAGTAAATATAACACGTGTCTATCTTGCTTTTGGTTTTAATCCCACTTTAAAACAATTTACTATATTTTGTCAGCTATGACTATAAGTTCATGCAAAAAAAAATGCTGAGTTTTGCAGAGTTTATATAGTTAAAATAAAATTACTCTCTGAATTCATAGGTTTAAGTGCTGAGTTTTATTTGAAGTGAAAGAAAGAAAGCAGGCTACCAAAATGATCCAATTTCCCTGACATACTGTAGAAGCAAATAGGAAAAAAAATCAAGTCACTTAATGCAAAGGAAAAAAAAATCCAAAAAAAACTAAAAAAAAACCCAACTGCCAAGACAACATTTTTAACACTTACACCAGACAAACTGTTGGATTTCAAATTGGCAAACATTCTGTTATGACAGTCCTGTGATGGAGCAATTCATAGAAAGAAAACTATCAGGAAAACTCCGCTCTAAGCAAGTGGGGCTTCTAATCAAGAGATGGTGCCACTCAAATCTAGATCAGAAAGGAGTCACAGAAATAAAAGCCTGGTTCCACAGTGAAGTTTGTGTGGGTAGGACCAGTGCCAGGGTGGAATCCCAAAGGCAGGGAGGTGATTTAAACCAGAACTGAGCCGTGCTGCCAGTGCCAGCCCTTGCACAGGTTTATGGGCTCCTGGCTGATGTGGTTTAGCACTTTGCAACCTCCAGTGCTCTTAAAAAATGGAGGGAATGCAGTCATTTCAATCAGTTTTCTGATCCATGCTGCATTCTACGACCCAGAGCACCTCTTTGGGTAGCCTTGAATATTGTTTAACTTCAATATCCCCTCACTTGAGAGCCTGTGGCTGCATTCCTCAATCTGTCAGCCATGGACTCTGCAGTGCAAGACCCAGGGGAAGAATCTTGACACCCATTTCTTTCAAGCTTTCCCTTTGCTTAAAATACCTCCAGGTATTTCAGGATTTGGGCTTTTTTTAAGTTCAGTATTGCCAATCTTATACTAATAAAGGCATATTAGTATAAGCCTGTACTTCAGAATCCTGAGTGGCATAATTATGACTGTAAAAATAGAACACTTTTTCATAAAGGCTGAGGTATTCAGATGACATTCAAGCAGCTGCATCTTCAAGAGAAATAGCACATATTAGGGTATTGCTAATAAAATTGTAAGTACTGGCAACACAGTACTTCATGTAATCACAGTCCTCGGGATTTGTATTCACTGGAGGAATTCCTTTGGACTGACACATCCAAAACAGGCCAGTTCAGGACCTGGTGGCCACCCAGTGATGGGGACACCAGGCTCCAGTTTGGATCTGGCTTTTCCTTTTGTCACAGACTTTTGGTGTTGCCTTGAGAAAAATCAGCATTCAGCCTCCACTGCAGAGCACTGGGAGGTACATCCTGCTTCTAGAGCAGGGGTATGGACACACTGGGCTTTATCTCCCACTCTCCTGCCTGACAGGGGCAGGAAGGAACTCTACCAAATTCCCCAGAATTAAATAGCCCCAGCTTTAAAATAGGAGAGAAAGCACTGCCTCCTATCACAGAAATGTTCAGAAAATTAAAGACTTTGAAGCAGTTTGAGATCTAATCAGAAGTGCTACAAAGTGTCGTTAATTATGGTTAATTTGTTCTCTGGCTGTACGTAATTTTTAGCATGAGGTTCTCTGATACAATGATAATGAGGACTAAACAGGGATCTTAATGTGATTTCTGTGATTGTCGGTATGAACTTCACTTGCCATCTATTTCCAGCAAAGTGTGCATAAAATTAACTATCACAGCAGAGAATATTCAATGAGACATATTGGAACAAAAGCTTGAACTGATGCTTATAATTGTGGTATTTTCTTAATGAGTGACAGGTGCTCTGGTTGACGTGACGTTCTCACAGATCTCTTTTTCATTCAATAGGTTGATTCACAAAACCTTGCCCTGTTTGTGTAACCAAACAAGTGGGTTAAGAAAAAAGAACCTGGGCTCTACTTTTCTCTTTTAACTTTTTTTTTCTGTTGTTGCTGAAGAGCAGCAAGACTGCCTGAACTTTAAATCACTTAAATGGCTGTGTTACACCTACAGCTGAATGAATAATTCAGCTCCCAGTCACTGTCTGAATTTGATAGGAAGGAAAGGGGAGGGTCCCCACGGGGCTGGATGTGTGAGCAAGGGGGGAAGGGGAAGGCTAATTAATTACACATTTGCAGTGGGGAATACTTTAAAAGAATCCACTTAAGTACTGTTTTTTTGTTACATATTGCTGATCACAGCTGAGAGCATAATACCAAGGCAACCATATTCCTGGAAACTTAACTCTTTGGGGCCTGTCCACAACAGATCAAAATGGAGGGGAAAAGAGCCCAATCCCAAACCCAGCACTGTGTTTCATTAGATAAACGCTTCGACTGAGGAATGATTCACCACCTGCTGATGTCACATTCATTTCTGGTGCAATTGCAATGTGAATTTCTTTTCTTCTCCATGTTATTTTCAGAGATTTTCTCTCTGAAAGTGGTGCTGAGCTGGCTGCCTCTCCCGGGGCGTTGAGGCAACGTGGTAGTATTACCATTGACACCAAGGATGCAAATTATTTTTCTCTTGGCACAAGGAAGATTTTTGCTGCCAAGAGAACGATCTCTAGATTAAGCTTTTTTTAAATACTGTAAACTATTTTGGTAGTAGCAAATTACTGTGACTTGGTGTACATGATCTCTGACTATTTTTAAGGCCCCTGTGGCAGAGCTGCAGTGCCTTCCCCTGGACTTGTACGGTCATTTTGGGAAGGAACCCAGGCCCCTTTTAGAGCCAGACCATTCCCATTCTCTGCACAACAAACACCAACTGCAGTTGGAATTGATTTATTTCAAATAGCTCTGGAATTATCTCTCTCTAACAAAAAACTGCCAATTCAGAAGCGATGTTCAATGACTGCTTTTGTTTCATATTCCCACGTGGGGTTTTATTCTTTGTAATTTTCTTCTCTAAAAATTGAGCAGACTTTGATCCTCCATTGCTCTGCATCGTTAGTGAAGGACCCAGCTTCCTAAAAACCTGCTTTATTTCATTGCAAAGTTGGTCATGGCATTGGATGTGTTTAGGAAAGTGGTGATTATTGAATAGTGGTGCATTGTGAGGCATTCCTACATCCAGCTGGGAAGAACAGTTGGAAATTTACTGCCACAGATCTGCTTCCCTTCCACCCTCCACTGCTGTATCTCCAGAGGAGTTCCATGCAGTGCAGCCACCTCTCAAGGGTGCAGGCTGCTATCCCTGATCCATGAGGATCATTGAGGAATCATTTCCTAAGTTTTGAAATACCAGAATTTACTGCAACTATCTGTTACCTGCACCTATGGAGATGCAGCAGTTCCCAAATCATTTCCCCCTGTCTCACAGGGTGGGCTCAGCAATTTGTAAAATGTTTCAGAGCCCTTTGAGTGAAAAGTTTAAATGTTTTGGTTTAGATCCTCCAGTGCATGTGTAATATTTATTGCAGACATCAGGGAGAAGGAGAAGTGTGGGCCTGGTAGTGTCAACAGAAGCTTTAGGAGATGCTGTAGCATAAAAGTTTATAAGAATGCTCAGAGTAATTTAGTTCTGGATTAAAATATAGCTGGCAGGGAAGATGGGCAATTACCTACTCTTTAATACAGACAGGGAATGTATTCTCCCTCCCAGCTATTATTGTCCATACCTATTATTTCAGAACCACTGGACACGGACGTGCCTCGCTGAGGCGCAGCTTCCACAATGAGGTCACCTGCAGCTTGGAAGTACAGCTGTTCCCCTTGCCTTCATTTTTAATTCATAGGCTTGTTGTGGGTGTTAGTTTTTTTATCTGCTGTTTATTCTGCAAGCCCCTTTTGGGCACATTGATGCCTCCAGCAAGCTTTGTGTGCCAGCGAATTATGGGTCCAGAGATTCTGCAAATCTGCATCCCAGCCAAAGCTTTTGAAAGCTGCTTCTTTTGAATGCCATGCATTTGGCTCACATTCCTTCTTTCCTTTCTGTCTGTCTCTCTCTCTCTTCCTCTTTTCCCCCTCTCTTCCCTCCCTTTCCCTCCTCTTTCTCTCCCTCTCTCTCTCTTACTCTTCATTTTCCCCTTTTCCCTTTCCTACCCCCTTCCCCCTTTTTCCTCCTTCTCTCTCATTCTCTTTTCTTCCCCTCTCCCCTCTCCCCTCTCCCTTTCCCTTTCATTTTCCTCTTTCTCACCCAGTGATCCCCCCAGTAATGATGGGAAACTGCACTGCACAGAGAACAACTTGGCTGAGAGGAGGAAGAGGGAGCTTTTCACTCCCGAAAAGATGAGCTAGAAACCTCTCTACAGGGTGGTCGAGATTATTCAGTGCAATCTGACCATGGACTGATGCCTGCAGGATTCCAGGGGCTCTAAATGCCCACTGGAGAAGGTGTTGTGCCATTCAGCTCCTCCATCCCAGCCCTGTGATGTCTGGCTCATCGCTCCATCGACAGGGATAACATCCTTCCCTTCTAGTGCTTTTTTTCCTCACTCCCTATTTTATTTTTAAATATTAAAGCTCTCTGGGTTTCCCCAGTAAATCAGTGTGTGTGTGAAGTGCTGGTTACTTGTAGCTGGAGGCTGTTTTCCCCCTCTGATGGACTGTGAGCATTTTGTCTAAAACTGTCTCTTCTCTCCATCCCTCCTCCCGTCCCTCCTCCCCCGCCAGCCTCAGCGAGCTCAGCTGCACATAATGACATCCAATCTGTTCAGGAAAAGAAAAAAACAGGAGGGGGAGAATATTTCCCTTTGATTTATACAGAAGCTGAGTTGGCAGAGAGCTCAGCTCAGGGGTGGGTGGAAGGGGAACCAAAAAGCAAATTTGTGATGCATGGGCACACTCTCCCCTGGGGTGGTGCCAGCCAGCACAGCAGCCAAAGCCGCCGGAGAAGCTTTGCAGGTTCCGTGTGTGCGCCCAAGGCATCCTCCTTCCCAGCGTATCACCCTCGCCATGCAAACACACCCCCACAGTCTGGGGTTAATTTAATTTTAAAATGACATTAGAGATAACACAGGCCGGCTCATTAGCACCAGACAAAACACACAGATCCCTGTGCAAAGCCCGGCTCGGGCTCAGGGAGAGGTCAGCAGCACAGGGCTTTGCTCATTCCAGCGCTCAGTCCTTGAGCCAGGGTCGGCTCTTCAGTGAGAAGGACAGGAAAGGATCATGGAAAAAAGGGAAGAGAATCTTCTGTTGCAGTTCTGGTGTTGGAGTGGGACTGTCTGGTGAAAATCCCAATATCAGGTCAAGGAAATCATATGGGTTTGCATTACAGCACAGAGGATCTTCCCAAGCACTTTATACCACGTTTTTCATTCGTTTAAGATGACATACGAAAAGAAACCCAAAGAGGCCCTGGTTCTGGATCTGAATGCTTTGTGAGTGATTATGAGTGGAAGGGACAGCAAAAGGCTGATGCAGGAGGTGTGGGTTGGTTCCATCAAGTCCTGAGCAGGCACACGAATCTCCTGTGTCCATAATCTGATGTCTGTGCACCCCTTCTTTACAATTCTGGGTGTGTCTCATGGACAAAACTGAGAAAAAATAACGAATGCAGCACTAATTTGCCACAGATAACTCTCTGGGTAAGTTCTGCCACAAGGCAGGGTGGTGTGCAGGGAATAGAAGGTGCTGCAGACCCCAGCTGTGGAAGGGAATGACCGAGAATGGGGGTGTGCTTTACAGGACAGGCTCCTTCCACTTGGATTCATCAACACATCCCAGCTAAAATGGCATTTCAGCCTAGTCTGAGGCCATGGGGAGGGATCAGCACTGGCAAGTGAACTGGATATGAACAGCAAGATTCAGATTGCCAGAGAAATTAACAGTGTGTCTGCTGTTTTTAGGGATTGAACCAGCTGACCTGACAAGAATTAATGGAGAGCTCGATGGAAGAGGGCCCTTCTCCCTTTGGAGAACCAGCCCCAAAGCCCAGCTCTCCTCCCCGAGCCCACATCCTGCATCCTCTGCAGGAGAGAACCTTGGAATGCCCAGACATTTAATCCCCAAAGTGACGTGAGACCTTGGTGAGCTGTGACCACACCTCTGCCCAGCCGGGGCCAGTGGGCGCAGAGCAGCTCCAGCAGACAGTGGGCACTGCAAGGGCACTTGTGGCTGACAAAGGGAGGCCAGGACAGGCACATGGGCTGAGCTTCTCCTTGGCTCAGCCCCACCTGTGCACACGAGGCCAAGCAGAGCCAGGGCCCCCAGCCTGCAGCACACTCAGCTCTCCACAGGCTCTGCTGAGCTTCCAGGCTAAAGGCTTCATGCTGCACTGAGCAGCAGTGGCTGCTCTGGCATGGGAACACAGCTCCTCTTGCATTCGTGATCCTGATGTTTCTGTTCTCAGCATCTCTGCTCCAAAGGACTCAGCAGATCCTGCTGCACTTCAATATTTAATTCATAACCTCCACAAGGGGAGGTGAGCATTCTTACTCTTTAGGTAGGTCACCAGGGCATCCAGAGGTGACACAGTTTATCTAAGACATGGAATAGAAGCCTGATTCCATGTCTTCTGGTGATGTTCAGAAATACCTATTTGACTAATTATGATTTTGATGGCATTTTTAGAGCTCTGGGTCAGACCCCAAGAACTTGAAAATTCTGCAGGTAAAAACAGCCAAGCAGATGTTCTGGACAGTCCTGGGCATGAAAGTGGGGCAGGGGATCACACATGACAGACATGAACGCACAGACTGACAGAACAGAATCATTGAGTCGATTCCATTCCATAGGTTTTACCTCATTGTTAGCAATATTAGAATATAAACTAAGGATTCAAAAAAGTCAAGACTGCTGTGCTGCTAGGTACTAAAACACTGGGATTTGCAGCTGGAATAAAACAGGATGAGCCAGAGAGTAGGGAAGACATGGATATTCCAAGCTCTGCCCCCAAGGAGATGGAACCAGGCTTCCCTGGATGCCTAGCCTCTCAAATCCTCCTTTTTGTTTGTCTCCTTTCTCCAGCACAGTTCTGTTGGCTGGGGGTGGCTGGGGGCTGGAGGTGGCTCTAAGCCTGGCTTTGGGGAGCAGAGCAGCCTTGAGCTCAGTACTCAGAGTCGCTCAGTTCCCCAGTGCCTCGGCTCCTGTTTCTGCTGGCACCTGTCCTGGGGACACTCTGTCATCTGCAGTGTCCTGGGGGACCCAAGGCAGTCCCTGCCAGATGGCCTGTGGCCAGAACTGCTGGAAAACTCAATCACTGAGGCAAAGCCCTTCTATTTCACCCCTCACCACAGGTATCCAGTCTCGGCACCCATTTGGATGCTAATTAAAACCCTGATCCTAAACTCTCCCCTCTACACTCCTCCAGTTCTTCCCTTGCATAAGATTGGTCTTCAGCTCTCCCCTTCAGCTGCAGGGTGAGAAATTAGTTTCCTACATAGGTCTGTGTGTGTGTGCATCTATAAATAAACAAACCAATATTCTGGTAACTGAATTGTACCCTCCCCTTCCCTGCCTCAGGAGCATCTTGTTCCCATCTCTCTCCAGCAGAACAGTGAGCCAGAATGAAATGCCTGATTCCTAGTAAGTACTGTCAGCACAGCAGCTGGGGAGAAGAATATCTGAGGGAAATGCACGAGTGCACTGGCATTTATTTATTTCCTGGGGATATTTATATAGCACAGACCTCAGAGCACAAGTGCACTTGATGCTTCTGTCAGCGAAGGAGGGGAAATGAGATTGGAACACCGGCTGCACCGTGCATTTTTTTGCTCTCAGAACTGCCAGGGATGGCCCCCAAGGCTCTGAAGGTTACTGGGATTGAGTCCTCATGTCCGACTGCTGCGAGTGGGAGGCACAGAGCCACCAAGGCTGGCACTAGAACGAGATTAACTGCAAGCCCTGATTTGATTATTGTGCTATTTTTTCTCCTCTAGGAAAAGTCCCTGCAAAAGGGTAGTGTCACCATTTGTCAAAAGTACAGTTTTTTCTTCTTTACTAAGGCAGAATTGCCTTGACTTCCCTGGGACATTTGCCTGAGCAAACAGTAAGGGAAGCCTAAATCGGGTTTTAATTGTCCATGACTTGCAGTTTCTGGACTTTCCCAGCTCATTCCTCCCTAATCACTAAACATCCCCATGCTCCCATTTCCTGTAAACTTTTCAGAGTGTCTCTTTCCACTTAAACTTTCCATGTCCTAAAGAGTCAAGGTCCAGCATTCAGAGCTGGGTACGTGACAGCAGCACAGATCCCAGTGCAGAGCTGCAGCTCCTTTTCCTGAGCATCCATCTGACCCTGTGCTCCCAGGGCCGAGGGAAACTGCTGCCCTAGACCTGTCTGCAGGAAACCAGCACCTGTGGCTGTCACCTGGGCTCAACCTTGGTGCACACCACAGCCAAGGCTGGTCCCACTGCCTGCGGGGATATCCTGTGTGTGCCTGGGGGAAGAGGGAGAGGGAGGAAGAGGAAGGGCTGGGTTAGTGGTCATGCAAGAGGCTTCCCAACATGCTGCCTTCATCAGAGGGACATGCTGAGTAATTAACAGCCCACAACGCCAGACAGGGGAGATCTTTGTTCCTGTTTGGAGGGCGAGGGCTACGGGAGAAATCAGGCAGCGTGGAGATGGGAGCAATTTGGCACCGCTCCACCAGTACACACTGCTTTATTAATAGGAGCTGCACATGTTCCTGAGCCGTGGAGCCAGGCAGACACTGCAGGGGCTGGCTCCTGGCTGCTGTCAGGCAGTGATTTACCACGGGCCACTCGCTGCCCTGCCACGAGGATGTGATGGAAGTGAACAAGGAACAACTGTCACGAAGTTGTTCCGAGCAGGAATTTATTTGCTAAGAACCGGTCTTTTAGCGTAGCTTTTTCCTAAAGCTGTTTGGACTTTGAGGAGTTCTAGGCAGATGATTTGTCTGCAGGGGCATCCCAGTGTTATTAAAATGCTCAGTATTCCTTCTTCTGTTTAGGAGCTGCCATTGTGGAAAGAGCACTTCATATCCTGCTTGTCTTTTCTTCACAGCTGATGTGCACCCAATTGTTTCTGTAATTGAGATAATCTGTATTCTGTTCTCATTAGATTATTCCCACCCACAAATATTCTTCATATGTCTTCAACCATGAAATGACCTGCTATAACACCAGCTGTCCCAGTGAGCCCACTGGAACTGGTGCTTGCATGAGTAAGGCTTAGAGCACTTGATCCCAAGCTATTTAGACTTTAGTCACTCAGTTGCTGTCTGGTCCTACAGGGAGGAGGGATGACTGTGTACAGCAGAGCAAGCCAGGAACATTTGATTCACCATCACAGATTCTTTTGCCCATGTCTGCCTATTTGATTTAAAAATATATACATGCCAAGGGGCTTGATATGTCTCTTGTGCCCTTTTTAGCATCTGCTGAACGTCCCGGAGCAGCCTGCAGTGTAACACAAGTCACTGGAGGATAGATTTGATAGAGGCAAAAAACAAAGCAATTGATACCCTCAGGCTCCAGAAATCTTCAAACTGATTCTTGCTGACTACAGGCAACAAAGCAATTCATGGCAATGTGGTTGAAAGTTCCTTTTATTTCAAAGCTGCTAAACCCTCCCTGGCACTTAAAGTCACTTTTCATAAGGCAAACCCAGAGAGCTTGCTGGGTTCCCAAGATCTCAGCCCCAGGAAGCCTTTAACAGGAGTCAAAAGAGACATTAAGCACTGGGGAGGAATCAGGAAGACATAAAACAGAAATTAGGGTTTAACACAGGGCCGTGGGGAGCTCAGTAAAGAAAAGGCATTTTTTTCATGTGTTATTTCCCTTCTGTGCATTTCCCTTTTGGTCAGACCTTCAGCAGAGCTTTTTCTGTGGAAGTGGCCCACTTTGCCCAATGAATGAAGTGCACTCTGCAGATGGGAGCTGGGGTGTTTGGAAGCGGGTGTTTGGAAAGTGGTAGCCAGATTATTTTATTTTAAGGCTCTATTGCAGCAAAAGGCAGGAAAACAGACAGGGGGAGAGTAGTGAGTGGTTCACTGGCACCGATTGTCTACCACAGCAGGTTCAGCACTTCGATTTGAGTGACTTCTCTCTCCAGATGGTTGGTGGGAGCTGACTACCCAGATCTTTGCATAGCATGCTCCATAATGAAAACGTATGGCATCACTTGCTATCTTTTAAGAGCTTTTTTCTTCAGCCCAAGTATAGCTCAGTGTGTTATGGATCCCTTCTCTGCCTGATGCAGAAAAACCGGGCCCCTGTCACCCGCCCAACCAGGGACTGGGAGCTGGGAGTTCCTGTGTTCCAGGCAGACTCACTCATGCTTTTACAACTGTATAATCCCACGAGAATGAGGAGTAGTCTTCCTGCCACAAGGAAATTGGTAGAATGGCCCCAGTTTTCCAGACCATGTTGCTATTTTGCATGATTTTGTCTGACCTAAGTATTCAGTGTAACGAGTGGTTCATACAGCTACTGATTCTGTGGGAACTGAGAAATTCTATTACAGTAAAGAGTATCTCTGTGTCCTCTCACAAAGCACCAGCAATTGGATAAATGTGCTTATGGAGGCACCACCTTCAGAAAGGCTGGGCAGACATTTCCAGCTATTACAGGGTGAAAACCACTGTTTGGCTTTTCCAGCAGTGCAGGATGATGTTACTTGCCCAACATTACCTTCTGGTTTTGTTTGAATAAGGATCAGAACTATCTTCTTCTGAGTTCTAGTGCCCAAAACAAACCACTTCTCTATTGTAAAACAGAGAAAAAAGTCAAGTAAGTCTTGCTCCAGCATCAAATACAAGCTGTAACTCACTGTAACTCGAGGTCAGATAAAATTATCCTGTACACATCTTTCCATGAATCAGTTCCCAGGGACATTTTGATTGATATCTTGACTGAAGCACCCAGGTCACTATGCCCTGTCCATGTTCAACTGGAACTATTTCCATGTTCCATAACTTCATTTTCTGGATATGAAAAACCACAAATCCGCCCTCTTTAATGTGTCCTTAGAAGTCTTAGAAGTAGTCCAGTGACCTTGTTTGTTTGTTGTTTGGTTGGGTTTTTCTTCACAGTGGCATCAGGATTTTGCATCTAAATCACAAGGCAAACCTGGGTTTGATTGGATTCTGCTGCCTCCTTCCCAGGCAAAAGCAAGTCCAAGTTCCTCAACAGCCATTCTCGTGCTCTGGTTAAGCTCTGCTTGTCACACATGATATGTGTGACACACTGGATTCCCTTTGTTTCCCCCAACTTTTGATTTTCCATCTGAGACGTGGAGTGAACTGGGAAACACAATCAGTGGGAAGAATATACAGGAAATAGAAGCCATAAACAAAACTGACTGGTTGAGTCTCCCTGAGGTCTGGAGTACAGTTGTTGAAACAAAGCACTGGTGACCCCGAAAGATCTGAAGCTAAACAGAATCCTTTCAAGATGGAAATGTGGGACAAAGATGGCAGAGATGAGTTGGTAATGGCCTCATCTTTTCTTTTGTAGGCTCTGTTCCAGATGGAGCTTTAAAATAACAGCAGCATGTTGGACCCAAAACTCTCAGGGCTGAGAGTTAGGAAACCTTCACCTCCATGAGTGAGACTTTGGTGGGACTTTGTCTTCCTAAATCTGGAGAATTGTCTTTTAAAGATCCACACAGTCAGGCCTGGGAGGCATCTCACCAGAATAATTCAGCTGCCATTTCAGGACTAATAAATACAAACCTTTATAATGTATTTCTGGGGCATATAAAAAGAAAATACCTATGTTAATATCTGAGATGGGCTACACAAGACAGACTGCTCTGCCTAATCATAAAAATCAATAATCCTCTCTAAGTATCCAGATATTCAGCAACCAGAAGGTCCAGCCTTCACCCATTAGCACAAGGGGAACAGGGAAATGGTGTTATTCTCACAGCAGGGTATAACGAAGGAATATTCCATGCATTTCTCAATGAGAGATCCTTGGTTTTAAACTTTGGAAAATCTGGATGCTTCTCACAGATGTTAAAAAGAAAGCAGAGGTTTGGATTCTGCTTCATGGTATAGGTGCTAAGCCAGCTTGAAAATGCTGGCATCATCAGTAAATGCCGACCTTCACCACACCTAGTTAAATTCAGCTTTGTACTGCAGGGTGGTCAAACACTGGAACGGGTTTCTCAGGCAGATTTGGAGTCTCCATCCTCAGGTATGTCCAAAATCCAACTGGATATGGCACTTGGCAAAGTCCTGCCCCTGCCTGAGCTGGGTGTTGGACCAGGGGATCCCAATCTCAATGATTCTGTGATAAACTCCATCCTTGGGTTTGTGTCATTATGAGAATTTATATGTGACTCAGAAATTCTTCCATTCTAAGAATTTGAGAGCCTTAACGTTAATTTAAGCGGGAGCGAGATCAAGTTCCAAGATGTCAGGGTGGCAGAAAGCTCTTTATCTCATAAAGTTCCTGGGCATCTTTTACTGGAATTAACTCTGGGCTTTTTCCCTTCAGATATTCTCCAGACTTTCCCTTTCCTTTGCAAAGGAAACTGCAGTAACAAATCAGATTCTGCAGTACCACATTTTAAGTCCTGAAGCAAAATTCAGCAGTTTTAGAGGGACAGCATAAAAGGGAATGGGGCGGGGGAAGTGGGGTGGGAAGTATTTATAATCCCTTTAATATTTTAAAATTTAATTATATCCAAATTGGGTTAGCGAGACTGACAAGAATACTGCATCTAAAGCATGGAGCCCAGAGGCAGCATTGGAAAATGAGAGGAGAAATTAATAATAAAAAACCCCTATTGCTTCAAGGCAGCAGACTGGAACACTGACATTCCATTACTCCGTCTGTCTGCTGAATTCATTTAGCATCTGTGGCCTAAATAGGCTAGTTTTAAAGAGGCATGCTCCAGTTTTCATGTTGGCAGGGGGTGGGGGCTGTTAGAGGATTTTTCTTCCTTGAAATCCGTCTGGGGAAGGCACATCAGGCTGTGGTTAATGGGGGAGAGTCCCCCTGACCTCCCAGCAGTTGTAGTTAAATGATTTCTTGGGGTGTTCTGTGAAGCCTTCCCGAGTGGGGGCTGCAGCACTGGGGGCTCTGCAGATCCCTTTCCCAGGGCAAAGCAGGAGCAAGGATGTTGTGCATGGAACTGAAGCCCGGGATTTAACTCTGGAAAGGCACGGACTCAGCCCTCACTGAAGCCCTGCCACTTCCAGCAGCTCTGAATTAAAAGGCGCCGCAAGGTATTAAAGGGAATATCACAGAACTAACAGGGCAGAGTGGGAAAGGTTCTCCTTCCCTTCTCTGAACCCCCAGCAGTGCCCAGCAGCCCCTGCCACAGCCTGTGCCCCCCAGAACTCCCAGTTCTCCCTCGGATGCTCCTTCCAACTCCCAGTTCCACCCACCTGTGGGAAGGGCAGAGGCAGCCCCAGGGCAGGGTGGCTGCAGTGCTCAGAGAACCCACCCTCGAGGCCAGGGAGAGCCGGGGAGGGGGAGAAGGGAATGATTCTCCAATTTATTCCCCAGAAACCTACAAGTGTTTCACTTTTGGGTGTTTTCTGAAACATCTGGATGCCAGGAGGATAAAAGGTACCAGTGTAACCTCCCAGTAAGATCAATTGTTTAAAGCTTTCTGTATATTTCCAGTCTTTTTGGCTTCCTTCCCAAGCTTATAGAAGCAGGTCTGTAACTTTCCTCAGAGTAGAATATAATGTATTCTGTGTAGTTCTATTTTTTCTGTTTCCATTTTATGCAAATAAACTTTTATTCCCTCTCCCCTGATTTATCATCTTCAAGGACTTTGTGTAAATTATGCAGAAAGGAAAACCATGGATTTTATGGAAAGTCATATAGAAGCTGTTAAAATTGGCCTCTTCTCCTCCTCCTCCTCATTGTTCTTTGCTCTCAGTGTGGATTTTATCAAAAGTTTTTATCGAGTTTAGTGGAGATTACCCAACAGACAGAGACATGATAAAAAATTTTACGGATGCAGCCGACCATGAAACACAGCCGTGGTTTTTCATTTCGAGCATGTAGGGTCTTACCCAGCAAGATTCCCCCAGCTACCTGCAAAATCCAAGTTTTCTGAAGTGCTGGCTGGTGGAGAATGACTTCCCCCAGGAAGGGAAGGGGGAAGGTGAGACCCTCTGCCTTCTCCACATCCTGTGCTGGGAGTAAGAGCTCATGAACTGCCCAGAGCTGCTGTCAAGGAGAAGCTGCTGATTTCTAAGAAAATTTAATAATATTTTGGACGTGAAGAGAATCTTGCCTATTGTCATCCAGCTATAACCAACACTGACACAGGCACTCTCCACCAACACAAGTCCTGCCCTAAAAATGTAACTACAGTTTTAATCCTTTCACTGACACTTTTTTTCCAGCACTGAATACCATCATTGTCTCCTTCTTTGGTCACCTTCTGCTTGATTCCACCGTCACTGAAGTCAGAGCTAAATTGGTTTAAGAATGTGTAAATACTGCATTAATGCTTCTTGATATCATTTACAGCCTCCCCCTCGGCTGCTCCTAAAAATGGGTGCTCTGTAAACTTTCTTGCTTTGTCTTGAATTTGTTATTTATGCTTCCATCTTCCATCTTCTTTTTGGTTTTGCATTTCTACACAATTGAAAGTAAATACCTGGCTTGCATCTTCCCAAGCACATGAGCTGCAGGGAAATCTAACCACTGGAGAGCTGCTTTTAAAGAGCTGTGTTATTCCTTCTTCCTCCCATTAGGCAGCAGTCCAGCCAAATTTACCTTTGCTTTGACTTGAATATATTTCTTTTCTAGTATTTTTCTACAGAAACAGCCTGGCCTTAGGCAAATCTCCTGGGAGCCTTGGTTAAAATGCACCTGTGCTACACAGGCAAACTGATATTGCAGAGTTGCTGTTGCTCTCTCTTGGCCAGCACTGCAATATTTCACTGGGGCTCTTATGGGATTCATCTCCATCACAAAGGAAATGTCCTGTAGTGTTGAAAGAGGACTTAATTTCAGTTATCATTATTTCATAGAATGAGAACTGTACAGTTATAAATCACCAGAGAATTTTCTGCAGTTTTCATTGAATTCTTTCTGCTTTAGGCTCACAACTGTTTCTTCCAACTCACAGCCTTTTCTGCTGAGCTTCCTTCCTTCTTTAACTGCTCACTGCTGCCTTTCCTTTTTTCTCTATGGAGATAAATAAGTCCCAGTTAGACCACTGCCCAAATATGCCAGGTTGCTCATCATGTTTTTCCCTTTGTTTATGTATCTTCATGGCAGTGTCTGCCTTGATAACAAACAATTCTGCAATCACATCAAAACTGGCAGGAATAAACCTATTTTTGATGAGCATATGCAGATTCCTATTAGAGGTGTTTTTATTAATGGCAATAATAAATCATTGGTTGGTGGGGTTTCACTGACTTGTATTTAATGTGCATTTGACAGGTTCCATCTCTTTAAGAACTTTCCTTCAGGGAGTAGCTCAGTTCATTTTTTCTGAAGAGGAGCAACGCCCTCCCCCAGGTTGTTTCTTGACTGAAGTAATTGCTGTGACTCCTCAGGTCCCAGACAACCAACAGATAATTAGTTCCAATTAAGTTCTCTCACAGGTGCTTACGAAATTGCCATTTGGAAGCAGCAGGTTCTCCAGGAAGGTGAACTGAACAGTGGGGAAGGGAGCACCAAAGATCAGAGCCAGAGGAGGATCAGCCCTGCTGTGCTGCTGCTTTTGGCTTTAGCAGGGGTATGTACCAAGTATGTTTTTACTTTTAGACCTGGGGTTGCTCAGTGTGGGTCCTTGTTGGGCTTCTTTTGTTCTTTAAAAAGGAAAAAAAAAAACCAAAATGACAAGAAAGAAGTAACTTTGGAATGGCCACTGTGTGAGAGCTGTGCTGAGGCATGGCCAGGGAACACCCAGCTCCCGAGTTCTGCCATGGAGGCAGCAGCAGCCCTGGGGTTCCCTGTGCTCTCCCTGCAGGGTTTGGCTGCCGGGGGTCAGTGGGGCTTCACTTTCACAAGGACTCCTGAGTAACACCCACGGTCTGACCTGTTCTTACTGGTACAACTTCGGGGTTGATAAAGCTGCTTCTTATCCAGAGAAGGATCATGTCTTTAACTGTCTGTAGCCTGTTGCTTTATGTGGGAGGCAGGAGGGAGCTATAGAACTTACACTGAAAGACAAAAAGCATCTATGAACCTGACTAGAAGCATAAAAACCCTGCAGATTTTAATTTAATCCCTGCCTCAGTCATTGTTCTTTCTGTTGTCTGCCCTTCGTGGGGGTATGTGTTGTGCTACTGTTTAATTGTGTCCTGGTGCTTTTATTTAACCAAAATGCAGTTGCAGGGTGCAATGGATGCAGCTCTGTGCCTGCACCTGCCCCTTGGAGTGCCTGTTGCTCTGAATTCCAGTTTCTGGCAGTGCTTTGAGCAAAAATAGTGCTTTTTATTTTAGACTGAAGAAAGTAAGTGGATGTAAAACGCCAGTAACGTTGATCTCATCCCCAAATAGTGCTACCATTGTTCACCTGCTCTGGTAGTGCTGCAATTCAGACCTCCCCCACCTGGTTTCCACCAAGCCTCACTGGTTTCCCCTCACCAGCTGGGGAGAGTCTCCTCTCCGTTGGCACTAATTAACGACTGAGGCAGCTGCTCCAGGTGGGTTGAGGAGGAAATGCCCTGGAAGAGGCTCTCCAGGTTGGTCATCCCTGAACTTACAAGGCCCCTTTGAACTCTCAGGGGCTGCCACAGTACTTTGGGCTCTGCAGGGATTTTACAGGATCTGTTGATAAGTGGACACCTGGAAAGATCAGGCAGCTCTATATTTCATGGATTCAAGCATTCTTCTGTCTTTTTGTCACACAAAACTTCCATCAGGCTTTCCATGGTAGCAGTTAGAGACTGATCATGAATATGCAAGTCTCAATTTACTGACTTCCTTAAAATTTGAGTGTGCTTGAAACTGTTCCTTCCTTTGGTACGACAAACTTTGCTCAGGCAAGGAGATACATATTTTGAATAGTGGGCAACACTTTGTTCCATCTTACATTTTCTATTTGCTATAGACTGAAAAATGAGAAATTATGGTTAAATAACAGACAATATTTACTAGTTTCCATCTTCTCTCTATAAATCTAGAAACTCAGTTACTGAGAGTTGAAGTATGTGGGTTTCAGTGGCATAGGGGAAAAAAAGTAAATCACAATCTATTATTAGCCCAGAAGAAAACCACTAGTTTTCCTTTTTTATTCCTGGTTTTTTTTTTTAGCCCAGGAATTCCTCTTTCTAGTGATACAACTCAGCCACTTCTCATCCCGACCGTGCGTAGATCTTTGGGCCTCAAAGCTACCCCTTCTCTCAGCCTGCACAATCCTGAGCTTTATTCACAAAATGGCACTGGCCTGAATACAAAGTGCCACACTTTATGTGGGAGGAAGAAGACAGGAAAAATGTTGTGGCAGGTGGCTTAAAATAAATAAGACTCAAACAAGCCCTGCTTGGAAGCGCTCAGAGCTCGGGAATGCTCGAAGCAGACCCTGCAAACCTGCTTGGGAGAGTGCTCAGGGGAAGGTCAGCTGCAATTATCGTATGGGTTTGCAATTTTTTTGCCTGGATGTTATTACAACCAACACTGTGTGCATTTACATCCTAGGAGATACATAAACTAACCTCTAAATACCACCCCAAGCCCCTAATTATAAACCCAGATACAGGGTATGTACCGTGGACCTGTACATTACATATAATGCACCTGAGACCAGGACTTGGCTTTAAAGCTCTAGTTTTACTTAAGTTTTTCACTGCCTGGATTATAATTTTAGTAATGTGAATAAGAGACTGTGCAGATGCTAACCAGATGCTAATATCCAACTGTAGTTCCACATGTTTCCATGTAATAACTAAGTGTTACTATGGTGATAACAGATTCACTGGAGGTTTGATTTAATAAAGCAGGATTGCATGTTAGTATCTGTGCAGTTGCCATAGTTTTAGCCAAACAATCGTGCTGCTTCAGACTGAATTGATGGTGTTGCCACTGAGCTGAGTTTCCCTTGTAAATCTGTTTTTCAGGAATGAATTTGCTATGTAAGCAGGTTATAGTATATTGCTTTAATTGACCCCCTCTTCCTCCAAATGGCAAAAAAGAGATGGTTTTGGATATGAGCACAAAAGCCATTTTGCTTAGAGGTGGGAGCTCTTTTTCCTTCCCTCTTTTATTTTAACGCTGCATTTGACTTCAGATTTAAAGATCTTTTAAGCCAACTGCCCAAGGCTTGCCAAGGGAGCCTGAGAAGTCAGAATAAGCAAAGAATCTAAGCTGGCTTTCACATGAGAACACCTGTGTTTGCAAGTGACAGCAAAGGATGTTCAGTTTTATTGCCACCCATCCCAGAAACTGAGTGATATGAGCTTGAGTGTTATTATTTTAAGCTTATAAAGTGCAGTCTGGTAGGTACTGAAGGCCAAGTTCTGCAGTTCCCAGCTCAGCAGGTCTGTGTTGGTTTAAACACACACCAGAACCGTGTGCACTTTTGTCCTCACCCTTTGGTTCTGACTTTCCTGGCTGTGCATCCTGCCTGATCATTCCCAGATCCACAGGGCAGCTCCCTGCACCGTGAGAAGAGAAGGCAATGGAGTTTCCACTCCCAGGAAAGTTGGGTCCAAATGAGTCCATTTCTTCCCTGACCCCAGGACTGTTGCTTCTCCAACCAGTGGAAAGCTCTCTGGCTGTTTCTGGTGCAAGATCTTCTTAGCCCTCTGTGGCTCCACGTCCTTGCACTCCACAGCTCCCTGACAGGAGGGTGCAGGAAGGGGGGAACGGGCTCTGCTCCCAGGGAAGAAAGGACAGGACAGGGGGAAACAGCCCCAGGCTGTGCCAGGGTGGACATCAGGAGAAACTTCTCTATGGAAAGGGTGGTCAGGCATTGGCAGGGGCTGCCCCTGGGAGATTTGGAGTCTCCATCCCTGGAGGTGTCCAAGGAAGGCCTGGACATGGCACTCAGGGCTCTGGGCTGGTGACAAGGTTTGGATCGGGCACAGGTTGGTCTCAATGGTCGTGGAGGTCTTTTCCAAGCTCAGTAATTCCATGATTCCATCAGTGTGCTGCGTGACCTGGAGAGCAGCGTGTCGGTCAGAGCTGGGAACTCATCTGCTTTCTACGAGACCACGAGGAGCTTTTGGCTTCTGTTACATCTTAATAATAGAAATAATAATAACAATAATTAATAACTCTAATGATAGTGATAACCTTCCAGCTGAACATGTGCAATTTGTATTGCCTCAGCATTATTCCCAGGCAGAGCTTCATTGATATTCAGCGCATCGGCGTGTCTGTCACTGCTCCGTGCACTTTGGGTCTGGAATCCTTAGGGAGCCTCGCAGCTGTCAAATTGACTTCCATCATTTCTCTCGGAGCTGAGAGACAAATTATCCAGCCAGCCATCAGCCTAGGCTTTGCAATCGAACTTGCAATCTCTAAGTGATAAAATGCTGCCTCCCAGGTCAGACAAACAGTCCGGCTGTGAGGGGGGTTGAGCTGGCTGGGAGTGTTGATGCTGTTTGTTGATGTTCCTTTATTTTATTTTTTTTTTCAGAAGCTGCTATTGGGCTGCCTTTTTTTTTTTTTTTTTAATCTTTTTGAGAAGTATTCATGGTCTAATGATCCGGCAGGCGCCTGGGTGAGTCACTGACATATGTCGGCTCGGAGTCCCACTGGGACAGACGCTGCTCCTGGGCGCTGCCGACACGGAACCGGGAGGACGAGCGTGTTCACGGCTTTGCCCGGCCGCGGGATAGCAGAATTCGCCCCGTCAGAGGGGCTGGGGCGGTGAATGAATCGGAAAGGCTCTCCCAGTGTTTCACCCGCGGTAACTGTGAAGAGGTTTGGGGGACGTTAATTCTGCATCTTCAGAACAGCCTTAGTCCCATCCCCACTTCTGTGCTCAAGTCTTTCAAGAGTTTTGCTCAGGGTTTTTGTCCTACGCTGGACACACCGACCCGCCTTCCCCGCACCCCCTCGGTTCACAGCGGGCAGGGGCGCGGGGCAGGGCCCGGGGGGGCTGAACGGGGCAAAATCCGCAGGTTGGACCCGACGGCTGTGAAACACCACCGAGGGATCCACCCCAGCAGCTGCGGGCCGGGAATGGAGAGCTCCCGCCTGGAGGGATGGAGGGATCCCGGGTAGAGGGAGCGCTCCCGGCCGGAGGGATGGAGGGATCCCGGGTAGAGGGAGGGAGCGCTCCCGACGGCGGCGCTTCCCGGGCGGCCCCGCGGGAGGCAGCAGCTGCTCGGGCCCTGCCCTGAGGCGCTCCCGGGCCGTCTCCGTCCCTCGGGCCGCTCCCGCCCCGTCTGCGGCCGCGGCGCCCCGGGAGCCCCGACGGCGGCGGGAGGGACGGGGCGGGCAGCGGCCGCCAGGGGGCGCCGGCGCGTGAGGGCCCCCTCAGCTCAGCGGGACCGGGGGACCTCGGGACGGGAATTCCCGGCGGGACCGGNACGGCATTCCCGGCGGGACAGGGAATGAGATCTCGGCGGGACCGGCAGTGTGATCCCGGCCCTGTGCTCAGCCCTGTCTAACCTGGTTTTGGACACTGCCAGGGATCCAGGGGCAGCCACAGCTTCTCTGAGCACCCTGTGCCAGGGCCTCAGCACCCTCACAGCCAGGAATTCCTTCCCAGTATTCAATCTAAACCTTCTCTTTGCCAGTATGAAGCCATTCCCCCTTGTCTGGCACTCCAGGCTCTTGTAAATAGTCCCTCTCCACCTTTCTGCCAGGCCCCTTCAGGTACTGGAAGACCACAATTAGGTCACCCCAAAGCCCCCAGGTTTGGGGATAAAATACTTCGCATTGAAAAATTGCATAAATAACCTGCAAGTTAAATAACAATCTCCAGCATTTCTTTTTCCCAAGAACGTTCCAAAGTTACCAATTAGCATCAGTATCAGGTTTTTTTATATAATTTCCTTTCAGGTTTTTCACTTTCCTCTTTCTACCACCTCAGCTCTTAATTATGGCTGTCAAACAGAGCGCAAGCCAGACATGGCATTTAGCAACCTAATTCTACCATCCTTCTTCTTTTCCATTTCCTTTCCTGTAGCATTCACAAATGCCTATACCAGTGGGTACCTCTGACATTTCCAAATTGCAATTTGACGGTGTCAGGAAGGTTCATGAATTATTAAAATGTCTCAGCATCATAGAGGTTGGAAAATTACATGTAATTTGACAAAACAAGCGCACGCAGAAAAAGAAAACCCCACCCAGGCATTCCCAAATCAAGAGAGCACCTTTAAAACTTTCTTTTGAATTTGCTTAAAAGGCTCAAATAGTAGGAGAGCTGCATGAGTCATTCTCTCTGTGTCTCTCTCTAGAACAGGAAAGCTCGCAGAGGGTGGAGGCATGTCAGCACAGTGTGGTACACTCTAAAATATCAGCTGAAATGACTAGGCTGGAGAAGTGGGAGGACTGATATTAGTCACAGGCACCGCACAGCTCAGAAGATGAAGGCAGGAGGAATTACCGGACAGGCATCTGCCACTCTGCCCAGTCTTTGAAAACGTCTGTCTGGGCTTCTGATCTCTTCAGTTGCCTTCAGAATGCCCCTTGTCCCCTTCCATTGGGACAGTCGTTGGCTTGGCCACGCAGAGCAGCTGCAATGTTCGAGAGTGGTTGAGTTCACCTCACGAGCAGCACCAGCAGCTGATCCGGGATCGTTTTGCTCCAGCCTTTTGTGTCCCGCTGGACAAGCACAGGAGCTGTTGCCACCCTCCAGCTCCATGAGCTTTCCTAGGATGAGGATCTGTGCAGGGGCACCGAGATCACAGATCTTTGCTGGGCTCTCCTGCCCTGCTGCAGCAGCTCTGTGTCTGCACAGGGGAGCGATGCATTCCCATTTCCCAGCCCCTGTTCCCTCACCATTCCTGGCACTCGCAGCTCTCTGCACTTGGCCTGCCCTGCACAGAAACCCTGCATTTTTCCTGGTGACCAAAACACACACACAGGAACTGGGATGAACTGGGAGGTAAGCACCATGTCAGGCTTTGTGACTGCAGTAGTAGCAAATTAATTTAGTTAAAGAAAAGGGGCTCTGTGTGCTTTGGATGTGTGAATTCCCCAGTTAGAATGGAATAAAGCTTTCTGAACGCTGACATTGTTCTAACATGATGAATATTTACTTTGGTGTCTGCAGCTGAGGGATTTTGAAGCATTTCACACACTTCAGCTCACCTCTGTGTGCTCATCTTGCTCTCCCAATGCAGCTGAAAGTATTGTTTAAACCTACTTTATATGCAGAAAGTGGGGTGACCTGACACATTTTGCAAAAAATGGCTGGTGTCAGCCACAAAGTGAGCTCAGGAGCTTTCTCCTCCACTTTGTGTAAAGTTCTTGTCCTGCAAAAAGCCCTGAAGCCAAATGAATAACCGAAATACAGATCACACAGCATTGCCTTGTCCTGGCTGGAGCATGGATACTTCCAAATTTAGGACACATCCCATTTTGCCCAGCCTGTCTATTTTTAATAGTTTTTAAGCCCAGGCCATGTGCCTGGTGCCAGGTATTGGTTGTGCTGAGGAGGTCTGGAGCACAGTTGGGATTGAGCCAAGCAGGACAGAGCTGGGCCCTGTTTTGTCCAGGTTTTGGTGTGGTGTGGCCTCCTGCTCAGCCAGAGATGGGGAGAGCTTTGTACTCAGATGAACTCCTCGATAAATACAAACACCACTTTGCTGCCAGACCCTCTGCTCAGCCTGGCCAGGTTTGCAGGATGCAGACCTCTTATGTAGCTGAATTGTTACCAGAAGGTGTTTCATTAAATAGCCCAGATCTTGCCTCTGTTCTATGCTGGTTTATCTCCCTGCAGTGTATCTGATAATCTCATATATCACATTTAACCAAGCCAAAAATAAAACCTGCAGCAGACCTTCCTGATTTCTGTAACTGTCTGGAGAAGTGATTTCCTCAGCCCTGTGAACTGGTGTGGATTTGTTCTTACCAGATCTCAGCCTGTTTGCCACGTGCAAATACTTCCTTAGTATTTGCTCCTCCAGAAACATTTTAATGTCAGCTATCATACCTTTTTCTTTGAAAGAAAAAAAGTCACGATCATTTACTCTAATTTTCTGACAAATTCTGAAAATAATTATTGGAATTGTACCATTCCTCTGCCCTAATTGGGTGCCTGGAAAGCATCTTAACAGCTGTCAAGAATTCTCAAGTGAGTAAAATACAGTGTGAAAGCTTATGAAAGCTATAAGTGAGCTGTACTAGCTGATGTTATTAAATCATTTCATTGGTTGGAACATCCAGAGGAGTTCACCCCTTCCCTCCAGGCTGGCCACAGATTTTTTTTTTTATGGCATATATTGAAATCTGCTTCCCAAACCATTATTTTCAGGATGATAAGGGTGATAGCAGGCGAAGAAAAAAGACCCTCTTGCCTTTCATCGTGAAACTTGTCCTCCTGAATGCATTTGTTTGCTTTTCTGATTTATTTTCTTTTGATCAGAACCATCTGACCCCCGTGTTTAAAGGAATGTTCTTTGCAGTTTTGAAGTCTGCCTGTTATAACATCAATCCTGCAACCTGCGGCGAGAGGAGCCGGCAGAGGCATCCTCAGCTCATACTCAACAAATCCATCCCTCCTGGCATGCCAGGCACCTGGAGCACATCAGCAGTGTCTTTGGTCCCTGTACAGAGGGAAAAAGCCAGGCTGCAAAGTTACAGATTCCCTCATTTTGTGAGAATGTTTCATATGTGCAAAACCTTGCACGTGCTTGGTTTCCTGAGCCGTCCCTCTCCGTGTTTGGAGAGCCAGCTTTCTTGCTCAGTTTGAAATGGATTTTCCTCTCCTCTGCACAAAAGAATATTCCCACTCTCTCCATTCCCTGTGCTGGTTTTAAAGGCAGAACCAAAAATATTGGGTGTTGGGAGAAGTGCACCCGACAGCTTGAGCACAATGTGCTAAGGACTCAGCCAGGATCCAGCCACTTCCCACCCATTCTCTGCACAGATCCAGGATCAATGCCTCAGCAGTGAGGTCATGCAGCTTTGGGAGGAAACAAGGAGAACCGAGGTGGGGATTCTGTGGTCTCTGGGCTCCATGTTTTGTGTTCCAAAGCTCTCCGCTGTCAGAGCGGGGCAGGGGACAGTCTGTGTTTGGTTTGTTGTGGAATGTCAGGGGAGACAGACAAGCAGCTCCTTTCCTGGGGCCCTTTCTTGTCCTTTGAGGTTGTTGACTTCTGTTGGCTTCCCAAGTAGGAAGTTTTTATGAAAAACAAGTCCTTGGAGTTGCAGAAGGAGTCCGAAAGTGCCAATTTCCTGGGTTGTGGCAAACAAGTTCCCCTTTTCTGTCAAAGTAAAACCTCTGGACTTTGCCAGAACTCCATTTCCTATGGACCAGAAGAAAGCAAAACATCATTTTAGCCTTGATCTTGTCCCATGTGTTTTTGGAAATTCAGCCATCATTTAAGTACCTAAACGGGGAGTTGAGCTCATTTGGAAAATTTGTCTTAATGTTTGGGAGTGAACTGCGAATACATGCTACCTTTATTGTGAAGGGGTTGCTAGTCAGAAAGAACAGGATTGGCACTAAAATTGCTGCTTCAGGTTTGAAATTCCTGCCTCTTAATTCTTTCAGATGGCCATTCATTGTTATTCAGCTGCCTAAACACACCCCTGGGTTAACTTCTGGTGGAAATTGTTCTCATTAAGGAGTTGGTTTTGACTTACAGGAGTCTGAGATTAGAACTGATGACGTTTGTGTGGTTTGTCTCTGACTGCATGTCCTTTGTTAGGCTCTCAAAATGTAAAAGTAAAGTAAGCAAATAATGGGTTAAAAGTGAGTGTGGTTGTATTGTTTTATTTGAGCAGGTCAGGCAGGCAGTACCAGGGAGGGCTGTGCTGACTACACTGACATTTCACTGCAGTCAGTGACCAGGTACTTCTCTGGAAATGATTCCCAGCATCTTATTTCATTATCAGACGTAAAATAGGTTACTCTGGGCCTTTGAATTCTGTAGTGAATCTGTTCAGGCGACCTCACAGCAGCATCCTGCAATCTGCCAGGGTGGGTTGGAGCAGCAACAATTTCTTCACAGCGTGAACCTGCCACTGCCCTCCCTGGTCCTCCTTTGAAGTAGGTCAAGCCTGTGAACTGGGAAGACTCCATGGACCCTCATTCATTCCACCACTCCTGCCTCCAGGATGCGGAGCAGAGCTCTCCTCCTGCCCCCTGTGTGAGCACTGGAGCTCAGGTGTCCAGAGCACAGGGAGTGTGTGCTGGGCCCACGTCACAGAGGCTCTCCCTGCCCTCCTTCTGCAGCTAGAAGAGGATAATCTGCAAAGACAAACTCTTAAAGGAGTGGGTTTACCCAGTTGTTTATACAAGTGGTTCTTTTCATCCCTGTTCTCTGGCTTTTCTTTGGTGTTCTGGAAGTGTTACTGTTGTATTGTCTGTTTGAAGGTGCTGCAAGTTGCATAACCACGTTCAGGTTTTCCTTAGGGCTGTCTCAGTGTGCACAGCTTCAGGGGAACTCTCAGATCCAGGAGAGTCACCTGGGCCTTACTGGAGTGTCTGACACTGAGTTTCAGGGGGTTTTTATTTCCTTCTCAAATCAGGATTTTCTTTACTTATCTTTGAGTTGGATTTACAGGCTGGTTAAAAAAAAGTACAGAATGTTACCACTGTTTTGTTTCATTTTTTTTTGATCGTAGCAAGAAAAGGCAAAGTTTCCTGTTAGTACAGGTGTTCTCAAGTTTCACTAGTGAGTATTGGTTGAGAAATTTAAAGAAAAACTTGTATAACTTTGTCACTGATATGGAAGGGAATGTCCCAAGGTACTTGGCAGCTGGTCCTCTCCTTTATTGATGATATTGCACAATTAGCTATTGCACAAAGGGTTGTCATTAAAGACATTTTTAAGGAGAGTGGATTTAACTTTCCTCATTTTACTGACTGAGGAAGTTAAGGCCGAGAGAAAGGAAGTGATTATTTAAAGACCCTAGAGAGGAAACTGAGCCAAGGGTTCTGTATAATAACTGTGTAGACAATGTAACATGCCCTGAAATACCCACTGCAGTTCAGATACACCTGTCCCACTCTGCATTCCAAAGAGATAAAATACCTCTTGCTGCTCTCTTTAACTGACTATCCATCTTTCTTCCTTGGAGCTGGGATGTGAAAATGCAGTTGCCCCGTGCCCAGCAAGGTTTGGTGAGTAAGTTGAATTTCAGAGCTGTCCCAGAGGCGTTTGTTCCGTGGTGCTGCCGTGGGGCTCCACGTGCCACTCAGAGACAGCAGAGCAGCAAGAGCCCAGCTGCTCCAGGGACCAGCCTGCTTGTGGCAACAGGTGACACTGGGACTTTCAGCACCACTCAGCCCAGTGCAGGGGAAGTGCTGGGGAGGGAACAGTGCTGGGAGTGCAGTGTCAGTGGAGCCAGCATGCAGAAACCTCTTGATTTGCTCTATGACTTCAGGCCCCAGCCCAGCTCTTGAAACTGCTGAGCAGAGGAGCAGTAAAGTGTTGCCACAGCAGCATTCCTTGTCCCTGTGGGTGTCCTTGTGCAAAACACAAATCCTAACTAAGTGGGCTCCGTGTCCTCCTCGAGCTCTTGTCTCCTTGGGGCTGTTACCCAGCGTGGAGACACCGAGGCAGAGCCTGACGGGGCTCTTGTTGGGCACCGTTTGTCTTGGTTTATCTCCCGTGAGCAAACTCAGCCGTGCCGGTCCTGTCCTTGTCACACTGATCCCATCTGAGGTGGGAGTTCTCTGAGGTCAAGGGGAGTTGCCTGGGCCTAGTGGCCTCCAAGGCTTCTTCCACCCTTTCCTGTTAACAGCTCTGGAATCAGGAGCTGCAGCCTGATTTTGTTTACTGATGGAGTTAAATTTGAGTGGGGAATCCCCATCTTCATTCATTCTTTCAATCCAAGGATACTAAAGCATCAGCCTCAAAGCACTGGTCAAAAAGCCAGCTTCCCACTGGCTGGGAATCAAGATTCCCATGGTCAAAGTAAGAAAATGGAATGAGAGGGGAGAGAAGGAGGACTTGAGGGGTCTTACAGTTGTTTTCATATCCTCTTTCAAGTAGAATTTCTTCAACTAGTAGCAAGGATTTTATGCAGGAAAACTTGGAAGAAGTCAGGTTGCACAAATGTTTGGGGCTTTTTTTCCCCAGGAACTGCCATAAGTTGCATTACTGCAGATTATTTTATTCCTCTTTTCTCTCTCTCTCCATGGAACTGCAAAAGTGACAGTGCTTTAAATGGAAAGATTTGCAGCGAGCCATCAGTCACCGTGCATGGAGGATAGATCTCCTGGTTTAGTCTTGCTTGTGCTTCCATAAATCAGCATAGCTAAAATATTTGTGGTTGTCTGTAGGAGATTTATGCAGGTGGGAGCTTAGAGTCAGTCTGTCATTTTTGTGGGGGAAGTGAGAGATGGAACGGGCTGGGGAATGCTGGCTTGCAGGAAGGAAGGATTTATAATGATATTGTGGATATTTAGGGGTTCCACAGAGCCAATTAGCAGAAACTCTGTGAGTGTACATGTGTACACATCTCTGGTTTGGAAACAGCCTGTTGTTCCCCTGCATCATTCTCTAGTCAGTCAGGTGGGGATGTTGTGTGAAGATTCCTTCTCTTGGGTCTGCTTCAGGCTTGGTTTTCTTTTCAGCTCTTCCATTCCCTCAGGTCCGAGGTGTTCTGTGCCTGCGTTGTGCCTGACTTTGGCTGGCGTGGGGGCAGCAAATGGGCTGTGTGTGAAATTGTGGGTTAAAAAGCTCTTTACAGACTGCCTCTCACCCCACAACCCTGACTGCAAGCTCAGGGACCTTTGCTGGTGGTTGTGACTCTGCTCCAGACCCTGCAGTTCCTCGGCCCTTTGCAGGCTCAGGCAAAGGCCAGGGCAGGGCTGTGTGAAGGTCACGGCTGTGGCTTCTCCTTCCCCGCGTCACTGGTGGGATCCTGTTCCCAAGGATTTGCTGGCTTAGCCAAAGTTCAGCACACAGTGGGGAGGCTGCAGAGCCCCAGACCCCTGTAAATACATTTTGGAAAGCTTAAAAAAAGTGCTGCTTATCACACAGTACTCAAAAGTTCTTTGGGCTCCTTTCTCCTCTCCAGCAGTGGGTTTCTGATTTCCCAAATACCTCTTTTGCACCCTCTGATTCCCTGTTTCCCCCCAGTTTTAATTCAAACTGGGCTGTAATGTGATACAGCAGCAGCCAGCCTGGGAGCCCTGCGTAATTCCAGCAGGGAAATCTGCACAGTCCACAAATCCCAAAGGACAGGAGGGGGCAACTCCACCTACAGAATCCCAAAATCAACACGCTGACCAGAGGTACCAGGATCTGCCTAGGGAAAAAGTGCCACTGTAGTTTGATAAGCCAAAAAGGAATTCTCCAGGGCTAATAGAGGAGAGATGCTTTGCCAATAATTTTTAGGGGGGAACAAAAATTAGGAAAATATTAATAGCTTTGAAGTAGCATTGCTGTGCTGTGTCACTGTCATGTATTTTATTAAACTTCTGTAAAATAATTGCCAGGGATGTGTGTAATATGGAAGGACAGAGATGAGTCTTAAATCAGATTTTTTTTATGTGTTTTCCATCTTTGCCAAGTTCCTATAAATCTTTGCAGTTGTAGAGACAGCCTAAAAACTGCTAACATTTCCAACTACAGAGCATAACACTGAATAAGGATAGTTGAAAAATTTCTGTCAAAACTGTGTTTAATGGAAAATAGAGTTTTGATAAAATAGCATTTCCACTGAAAATAGCTGCTCTCCATGGAGAATGTTGGTTTTTCACTGCAATATTTTGACAGAAATTTTAAAGTCTTGGGCTGAAATATGTACAGCTGTTCAAGTCCATCTAGTGCCACTCATATTTCTTCACCTCCTCAAATTTGAGGTATTTTGCCAACTCTTTGGTTTTTAACATTGTGATACTTGGGAGTTTTTGTCAAGCCCACCTCTAGATTCATGCCATAGGACTCTTGGGTTTGTGTTTAAAAAGCTGAGTTTCTGTGGCTTTTGACGTTAGAGGAAGAAAAAAACCTCATGAAAATGTGATTCAATAACATCAGGAATTAGAAATAAAAGGAGCAAATGTAAATTTTATTTTGTTTCAAGTAACCCTCAAGATTTTTAAGCTATTTAAAAATATTTCTATAGAAAACATGTTGCCCAGTCTGATTAATTATTATAATCCTTCCCTCCATTTTCTGTTCTACTTTTTCCAGTTCTACTTTCATATTTTGAAATGGGTAAAAAAGGACAGTACTGGACCCAAGTGTGGGCATACTCATAGATTCACCTGGGGACAAAGAAATGTTTTCTGTTTTCTCTTCCTTTCCAGTGATTCTTCCCACTGTTTGCCTTTCTGAACATCCTGGAGTATTTTTCTGTTCCTGGAACTTTTTGTCACAGCCTGAAACTGCATCTGCACAGCAGCTGGCACTGGTGTCTCTCTGAGTTAAGGTGACACCGTTTTTGTGCTGATCAAAGGGGACTCTGAGGGTGAGGAGGAGAGAAGGGAAACCTCAGGCTCGTGGGCAGGAACCTGTGTTTTGTGTGGGCTTTCACACTTGTGATTTCACATCACAGCTGGGGTGGGTTTCTGCTTGGAGATCCATTTTCAATTCCAAAGTGAAGCTCAGCCAGTTTGAGTGGGATCTGCCAGAGCTGCTGTCACTGTTTGTTCCAGGGCAGGAGAGGAGTGAGGGGTAGAGTGAAGGTCTAATGAGCACACGGCTCTCTGGAAGTGCTGCACGGTGCTGCTTCCAAACTGCACCTGGAATCCCTCCTCGGAAATGCTGTTGACTCTGCTCAATCTGCCATAAGAAAACCCTTTTGTTTGCCTGGGTTCTCTGTTCAGATGACAGTGTCCAAGTACAAAACTTTATTCTAGTGAGCATCTGGAAATCTTAGGCTGTGTCCATGCTAGTAAAATCAAGGAGCCCTGGGAATGTTCCCAGGAATGTTCCTCAAGTGTGGAACCTGATACTGTACTAGTGAAGTGCTGGAATGTTGCTTGGCAGAATTTTGGCCCGAGCAGGCTGGTATTTGTCTCAACTGTTCCCAGGTAGGGTTTGAAGCTGGAGACCATTCCCAAGCAGTGGTTTTTATGCAGTCACCCAGATTGAGAGAGCTGAGAGGTTTCCAGTCCCAGCAGGAGCTGTGTCAGCTGCCCTCAGTGTTTGGGCACATTCCTGTGCACCTTTAATGTACTGGTACCGGTATCTGTTACACGAAGTGAAAATCTGCCTAAACCCCTCCCCCCTTTTGCCTTTCATGTCACCTTTGCTTCTCGGAGAACGTGAGCGTGTCTCAGGAGGTTGTTTACATGGTGTTTATTTAAATTATGCTCCAGCGAGTGTCATTGTATCTGACTCTGTGTCAGTGATTTCCTTTGATCAGTCACAAGTACTGATTTAAAATGGGGTTCACGGGCATGAACTTTATGCAGGAGCATATTTTGAATATGTAAGACACTTCTGAACAATATTAATTGTTTTGTGATGTGCTGGCTGTGAGGAAAGATCAAAGAGCTATGCTCATATGTTGTAGGAAGCTCCCCTCTCCAAAACACCACAGTTTCAGGAGCTAATCCACAGAAGAAGTGTTCCAGGTTTGCCTCTTTGTTTATTTAAAGGTCTAGGAAAAGCAGGGTAGTGGCCAGTGTAAAAATCTAGTCACATGTAAGGTGTAAAAATGAAATAGATATGGGCTCAGTGTATCGATCAAATGCATCTTGTGTTGTATGGGCTCATCAGAAACTAACCCATACTGTGGATTTTCATTTTACAGGATTTTGTTTCATTATTACCTCGATTTTAAGTAGCTAGATTTATAGACAAGATACATTTTTATATAGCATATTGTAATAAGATGATGACCATCAATATTTTGCATACATATTGTGAAGAATTTGAAATTTGTTTGATTTGTCACTGTGAATTAAAAATGAGAGCTTCTGTTGGGGTTCCAGGGTGTGAATTTGGGGGCTGACTCAGTGTTGAGTTGCGGCAGAATCTTACCCCAGGAGCAGAGCCATGGTAGTGCCCCAGGGAGCCTGGAGCACCTGGTGTGTTTGGAGCTCCGGGTGTGCCAGGGCTGGGGCTGGGAGGTGATGTGGGATTGAGCCAGGAAGGAGATCAGTGCCCCAGTGCTGGGAGCCGCGCTCTGGCACGAGACTCTGCTGTCCCAGCAGCTCCCCAGCTCTTTCGAACGTCAGACAGATGTTTTTAGTGGTTTCCACGGCGACTGTCACTGTGATGTGCGAACTGTGACCTCGGTGATCACTAACGCAAGTGACACTGGTGAAGAGTTGGGTCTGACCTGTCACCCCGAGCGCTGTGCACACCCCGAGCGCTGTGCACACCCCGAGCTCCGCACACCCCGAGCCTTGTGCACACCCCGAGCT
>VZRX01001684.1:204495-263830 GCA_013398075.1 Notiomystis cincta
CTCCCCAAACCCCAAAGAGAGCTCTGAGGATACTTTAGTGTTCAGTTAAATCTGAATTAACCCAATGTCCTGGCATTTGTGTGTGCTTTTCATGGGCCTTTCCCCTTCCACAGGCCCATTAATGAGGCTAAAATAACATAAATGTAACAGAAGCAAAAAAATAACACAGAACCTCTTCTCTTGATCCTGGCGTCAAAACCAGCAGGGACATGTGATGGGATCATGTGAATCCACATTACTTTGGCCCCACAAATGGTTCCCTAAGGCCTGTTAGAAAAACCTATGGAAAAACATAAACACAAATACCACAAGTGTCATAGAATCACAGAATGGTTTGTGTTGGAAAGGAACTTTAAAGATCATCCAGTCCAAACCCCTAAATGTGTTTTCCCCCATGTTTTCTACTCTAAGCCAAGAGCTGCAGTGTGGGCTTGAGAGGAAGGAAGGTGAAGGCTCTTTTCTTGGTGAGCCTCCCGTTAGAAAAGTGTGGAAATCTCTGATGTGGGAGGTTGTTCCAGCTGTGACAGTGGAAGCAATGGGAAATACTTGGTAAATTCTGTAGTCTTTACCCAGTTCCGACTCATAGTTGATGCTCCAGTTTCTCTCACGTGATGCTGAAAGTGCTCATTGATAACTTGCACAAATGAGAGCTGCACATCTCTGTTACAGGTGCTGTTTTTCTGTTTATATAAATATATAAAAAACACATTATTATGTCTACCTATGTTCTAAGAGACAATGGGATCTGCAATCAGCTGAAACAAAAGGGCAGCCTCTCTGCAAAACCTGAAAGTTGGGCCCTGAACTGTGGCAGAGAGTAGAAATTCTCAGTTTCTCAGGATTTTCTGGTTTATGAGCAAGACTGCTCTTTTGTTTGTTTGTTTGGGGGTTTTTGTTTGGTTTTGGGGGTGACTTTTTGGGTGCAGTTTATTTATCACCTCTGCAAGATTTAACGTGACAACTCTTGAGATCCCAGCACACTGAGGTAGAATGTCCTAAAGGTGTCTGGTAAACAGATGTTCCAGGCTCTGTGAGCTGCTGGGAAACTTTGCATCACTGAATTCATGTGGAAGCAGCTGCAGCTTTGGAAGCTTTAGTTTCCTGAATAAATTCTTTGGACATCTATTCCACTTTGGCAACTGTGGCTGTGGTGAGGTAAAGATGCAAGTAAAGCCCAGTTGCAGCAATAGGCTGAACCTTTCATCAAACCAACTGATAGCAACAGAAAGGTGGATTCACTTTCAGGCAGTTAGGCCTTGAAATTTGGAAAGGAAACTGTTTAATGCCCAGCAGATTTAATGGATCACGAAAGGTTTTTGTTAAGATTTGCTTTGTGCAAGTGTTCTGTGCTTTAGTAGCAGGGATGTGCATCTCACTGCTTCAAGATCACCACCAGATCCTAAGACAAGGCTTAACAGCAGAATTTAGGCAGCAAGTCTTTTAGGGAAAGATGTTTTGTTGAGGGTATTCACTTTCTGGCCTTTAGGTTTTCAGAAAATTCGAGTGGCTGGAGCTCTAAGGATGATATTGGATAACCAGAATTAGCACCTCTCTTCAAATAATACTTTTTAAAAATAAAACCTGAAGTGGGCATTGTGCCCCAAGTCATGCTGGAGGACTGCAGAATCCAAACCAGGACCTGGGACTTTTGTCTGAGCTCCCCAAACTGTTTTGAGGCCTAAATGAAAAGCGTGCAGGGAGGAGAGAAAAGCTCCCTGGATGTTCTGTGCTGCAACAGGGCTCAGCGGGGGGAGCTCAGCAGGGATTCCTACCCAGGGCACAACTCTTGCTTCTTGGTGGTGGAACTCAGCCTTCTCCATGCTCTGATCTCGGGGTGGGTTCATTCCTTCCCCGTGGAGCTGGTGATCCATCTTATTTGATGGAGAAATTGCTGTGACAAAATGCTAAAAGCTCTTGCTCCAGGCTATTTTTAATCTACTGTAGGTGAAAGATCAGAACACATTTTTGGAAGATTTATGTGAGGTACCCTTGTGCTGTGCTGGATGGAATAAATGGGAGTTGACAAAATACAGGACACGAGATTTAAACCCTTGACCTGTGACATTACGAGTCATCACGACTCTGTGTTATCACATTTCTGTTCTGGAGGCAAAGGCTTTGCTCCGAGGGAGTCTCAGAAATGCTCAGCAGAGGTGCAGGACATGGTTCTCACTCAGTCTTTGTGGTTTTTTTGTAGGTGATCAGTAGTGAAATCTCCTCTCAGGCCTTGGTGGGGTTTAGTGCAGAGCATTTCCCAGCAGTTTTCATGTTGTCTGTGCACAGTAACACAAAAACATGTTTGTGCACAGGAACACATCTGTGTTTTGTGGAAAGGGCGAAGCTGCTTAATGACAGCTCAGCTGGTGCAGGCTCAGCAGTTTTGCTGATCCTTTAATAGTCCAGGCTTTCCAAGTGCTTCCAACTCTGTTCATGTGTCCATTTCAGAAACAAGAGCCCCGATAAAGCCAATTCTGTGAAACTGTTTTCTCATCAAGTTCAGGGTTCTGCTGAACCCTGCAGTGACTGTTGGTGATGTTCTTCTGCAACGAGTGCTTCCAAAATTCCACCTCCTTGTGAGGGGCACATGCCCAATTAGTCTGGGGATTTGTTCTGCATGTGCAAATCTTTTCTTGGGCAAGGAAGTGTCACATGGAGACTTGGCTGAAGAAAGCAAGCTGTTTAATCTTAAATGGTAATTGTCATCCTCTGGCTAATGATAAGCAATATTATGGCCTGTGTATCAGCTGTAATTAAGCAGTAAGACACAACAAGGTGTATGTTACACAGAGATAACAGTGCTCAAGAGCCAGTGACCTGCAAAGCCCATTATCTCCCTGCTGCACGAGCCAGGGTGTGCACGTGTGGTCCCAGACCCACTGCCCCCTCTGGCCCTGCCTGCAGGCTGCTGCTGGGGGGCAAAAATGGAAAGGGGTTTGTGTTGTCTGATTTTTCAACAAAGCTTTTTTTCCAAGCATTTGATTTCTGCATGTTTAATAAACCAGTGTGAGACATTCGGAGGTGTCAGTCCCTGGAGTTCTGGGGAATGGGCACCACTTCAGGCCAGGCCCTGCAGGGCTGTGCTGGCCAGGGAGGGCTGGGGATGCAGGGAAGGGCTCCCAATCCCAGCACCAAACCAGCAGCAACGTGTCATTTGCTCCAGGAAAGAATTCCTGCTGCTTTCACAGATAGCAGAGGGAGCTGGTGTTGATGGACTTTGTTTCAGAGTAGGGTTTGTTTTTGGTTAGAACTAAAGGTTGGAGGAGTAAAGTTTGTACTGTTCAGACTGAACACGATACTTTCCTGTGGAGGTGCCACTGCCCATGTCCTGCACAGGGTGAATAAAGTGGTGCTGCAGGAGCAGAGAATGAAAACCAGGGTGGCACCAGCACCAGACCAAAGGGGATGAGAGCACCTGAGTCCTGCTTCCTCCACCACAATCCATGTTCTTTAATGTAGAGATCCTAAAGGAAAACCAGTGCTGGACGAGGAAACCCCAGTGAGTGAAACTTGCCAGACAGGGAATGTAGAACATGATCAGCTCTGCCCAGCTGATTTTCCTTCGTTTGTTGAGTTCCCTCTAATGAAAGTTTGCAGAGCAAAACACTTTGATATTGATCAGATTTTCCATTTAAGCGTCCTGGACGTGGATCTGCTGCCCCTTGGTATTGGGCTGCTGTGGATAATTGCACAAAATTAAAACACAGTGGATCAAATTGCTGTATTTTGTTCCTGTGTAACAGTCTGTCTCACACTTAGTTATTCATGGCTTTTCTCCTCCCAGACATACAAATTAGAAAGTCACTAGGATTTTGTAAACAAACTGCTGACAATTTAGTCTGGGCAGAGGGAGAAAAGCAGCAATAAACTGAGGTGAGAACTGGCTATTCTAATGTCTTTTAGCCAGTAATTGCCAGGACAGAATAGGTCTGCATGGATTTCCCAAGTTTGGGGTGATGTTACCCATTGAAGTGGGTGGATTCTTGTTTAGCCAAATAACAATTTGCAAGATCCTTAGAAAGACGTGAGCAGGGTGGACAAATCCTTTTGCAGCCCGAGTTGTGCTGTTTGTTGTCAGAAGCAGAGATCAGTTCTGAGGACTGGGATGGCACTGAGCCCATCTGGACCCTGATTTCAGTGGATGTCCTGGATATTACTGTATTAAAAATACAAATACATAAAGTTAGGCTTAATATAAGAGCAGAGAGACAAGGCAGAGGCCAGAGCCAGCTGTCTGCTCCTCAGAGCCCCTCTCCCGGGTGCGAGTGTTTCTGATTACAGCTGTGCACTGTAAATGCCTGCTCCATGTCTGGGGATAATCCATTCAGAGCAATTACAAGGCATCCGTCACCAGCAGGACCTGAGCCACAGGCTGCTTATCTGGGAAAATTGATGGAAGGGAAGGAGGGAGCGAGGGGAGGAAATCAATGCCTTTCCCCAGTGTTATCTGCCAAATTGAATTAAGCAGCACGGGATCCCTGCACGGGAGCTGCGTGTGGTGTGCTCAGAGCTGGGCAGGGATGGTGGCAGCTGCCCTGGGCTGCTGCTCCCTGGCAACTTCCCGGGCATCCCCCAGCACCAGCAGGGCTCAGGGTGGGCACCAGGAGCTCAGAACTTCCCATGCAGAGCCTCCAACCCACAGCAGGGGTTCCAGGTGGGAGGCTCGTTCGTGGCTGTTCACAGCCCTGAGGTACAATCCCATCTTTTTTTGGTGTAGCCGAAGTCCCATCCCAGTTTTTCCATGCAGAGCGTTGTAGGGAAAGCAGCTGGGCTGACATCAGCAAAGATGCAGTAATTGCAGGCTGCAGAGCCAGGACTAGGAAACCTCTATGGCTTAAAAATGCTGCGTGTGTTGAATCCCTTGGCACTGCGGTGTAATCCTGAGCTGGGAGCTACTGCCAGGCAGAGGGGCTGCAATTCGGGGCAGAGGGTTTGTGGGGAACTTTAGGAATGCTAGGAAATGGAGCAGGGAAGGTTTGGTGCCGTGCCTTCATCCACTGCTCCACTCACCTTGTGGGCTGGAAAGGTAACGGAAGGAAATTCGACTTCTCTGGGTCTGACTGGTCACTTACTCTGCCAAGCAGCGTTGGAGATCCAGGAGCTGGATTCAGGAATGCTGAGCAGCCTGGGAAGGCACACTTGGCCCTGCAGTTGGCATTGCAAAGGAGGTGCCATGAGGACCACGAGCAGCAGGAATGTGCTGCAGAGGCCACAGCAGGGCACTGTCACCTGGGCTGCTGCAGAGGGAATCCGTGTGGTACCTGTTTGAGCCTTGGCCACATAAAGGGAAGGGTCTAATGGCCTCTTCTGACAACCAGACAGTAAAGGAATGTCTCTTCCAGGTCTGACCTGAGCACACAGAGCAACCCAAAACAATGTGTTATAAAAAGGGTTTACAAAGGGCTCTTTGTAAGCTTTCTTCCCAAGATCATGGTCACTCAAGCTTATGGTCCTTACGGTGTTAACAGAAAGGAGATTTTGGAGCAAACCTGACCTTTGAAGCAGTGAAACCTCATTTTCTTTTGGCTCATGCAGGCTTCCTCTTGTTCCTTGCAGTCGTCCTCAAAGTCTATGGGTATGGGGGGTGGTGAAAGAGCAGTGGTGGAAGGGCCAGAGGACTGGGATGGCTGGGCCAGGGTGGCTCTGGGGCAGTGCTATAGCAATGAAATTCTCAAGGTTCTGTTGAGCTGACTCAACAGAAACCAATACCAAAGTAAATCCAAAACCACGAGCCAGAAACCCCACAGATGCTGTGCAGAACAATTCAGCTCAACCAGTCCAGCCCAGAGAGCTGTGGAAACTTTTCTCCCTCCCAAGTAAAAGTGTGTGGGAATTTGCATTGCAGTCAGGTAATACTTAAAGTGCACATAAGCCATCTCATAAAAATTCCAGTGGCGTGTACGTCACACAGCTGGGTTTTATTAGAGCCGTGCTCTTCCTCCTGACAGTGCCTCGCAGCTCAGATCTCCATTAACTCTGGCATTCCTGGGCCTTTGCTGCTTCCCAGATTCCTGTCGTTTTCCACACGTTGTATCCCTTCCCTGCAGGATGTGTTTCTTTCATGTCTTTTCAGCAAAAGAAGGTGGGAGCACCTAAAAGGTCTGGTTTGGATCCCTGGGGCAGGAACAAGAACTCTCCACGCTTCTCCCCAAAATCCCTCAGGCTCTGTGAGCTTCCCTGGGCTCCCTCTGCCAGCTGGGATCAGGACAGTGGGAACACCAAGGTGCTCTCTTTAACCTCATTGGTGGGATTTTGTGGTTGTTTCTTTCAGCTGTGCCCCACACAAGGTTTGGATTTGCCACGTACTCCCCATGTTTGGGTTTTAGTGGTGTTTCCTGATGGCTTAGTAACACAAGCTGTTTTCAAGACATGAAAAGTTTTTCCTCCAGGCCTCAGGAAATTGGATTTTTATTTTTATTTCTATTTCTATTTATTTCAGCTACTTTGAGTTTGGGTCAGTTCAGCTCACTTGGTTTCTGAGCAGGTTCAGGTCTTGATGTGTCTCATTCCTAGTAAATGGAAGTTATTTTGTCAGCAGAACCAGGATTCTCAAACCCAGTGAGTTACCCCTTAACCATGAACACAAGACAGCTTGACTGGGCTTTACCAGTCCCTGTTGTTGCACTCAGAGGTCCTTGCTGACAGAATACAGAATTTTTTCAGCCTCTGCTACTAAACCTTATCAATCCAAATCTGGTTTGCCATTTAGTTTGGAAAGGAATCCCACGGGAGGTCTGTCTGAGAAGGAACAGCAGCAGGAAAGTTATTTGAACTTTTAATTTCAGAGCCCAGAGTGCCAGGAAGGCTGTGCAGGTGGAAGGACAGGGATATGGAGGGGATGTGGGGTACCTGATCCCTCCCCAAGGACGTGGAGCTCTGTTTAGGACACAGACCCACTCCTCGGAAAGCTGGGTGAGTCACAAATAAGAAGAGATTTATTTTTTTAAGCTCTTTGCTCATTCTCCAGCTTTTCCACTGCTTTACAAGGGCATTTCAGAAATGTCCCAGAGCTGTGGAAATTCTGCAGCCGCTTCTCAGAAAACCATGAGAGAATTATTCTGACATATGTTTCCATCTCCTGCTTTTTGCATTTTCTCCTCTTGTGTTTCTTTTTCTTTGACCTAGAACAAACTTCTCTATGCTTACAATTCCCACTCTTCCACAGAAATTTCACTTGAGTGTTAGCATTTCCCCACGCAGTGGCATGCAGTGATGCCAGTTAAATTCCAGCCTCCTTCCAGCAGTGTCCCGTGCAGCCCTGCAGAGGTTTTGTGTTAAAGGATGCCTTGGGAAGGGTCATTTTCCTGGACTGTCCAGGAAAACAGGAACCAGGTGCTGTGGGATCGTGGCCTTGGCACATTGAAGGGGGAGCAGCACCCCAGCAAAGCACAGAGAACTCCAAAAACATCCCAGAGCTCTTTATTTTTTTCTGGACAAACAATTTTATTTTCGGTAATGCGTCTATACACTGTACATTCAGTCACTGTGGTATATAAGCATAGCTATTTTCATACATAATCTCATAAAGTCCTTTATTTTACAATATTATCTGCATCGGGGGAGGGGATGTGGAAAAGGGGGTGGAAAAGGACTATCAAGGTACACAGCGAAATAGATAAATATGCCAAGCTTTTTTCTTATTTTTTTTTAAATCAGGCATTTATAAACAAGAAAGCATACATTACTTACATAAAAATAGTTCTAGAATAGTAGAGTAAGTCATAATATTGTCATTAGCAGCAGCATAGGAGAGACCAGGATAACAAAAATGTGCTGAAATGCTATTGGCTATTATAAATGTAAAGATTTATTTTTCTTCAATTGAAAAAATGTCATTTCTGTGAGTTCTTTCGATTTAAAAAAAAACAAAACAAAACAAAAAAAAAAAAAAACCCAAAAAAAACAAAACAAAACCAAAAAAAACAAAACAACAACCAAGCCAACAAAAAACTTCTCTCTAAAACACATGGACTGCAGAGAGGGCAGAATGAAACAAAAATCAACCTTTTGGTAATAAAATACTTTACAGTGAAAATAAGGACAAATAAAATGCAAATGATGGAGAAAGGTTATAACCCACATTGAAAACTTGCAAAAAGATTTTGTTTTGTTTTTTCCTAACAGACAGCAAAGGTTCTTCTCAGTTAAAAACACAACTCATAAAACAAGACAACTACCAGGTAAGAAAGAGTTTTGAAAAAGTAAACACCATATACACTTATAATACAACAGTGTAAAATGAAAAAAAGTATTTACATGTTGAATTTACTTTTAATGTTTTTTTACATTGGCTAGTTCTGTTTGAAAAGCAGAATATTATGTATAGAGTTAGCTGCTCCATAGATATGAATGTTATTGCTGTTGGTTTTTTTTTTCCCTTCGTTAAGTCTTCGTTCAGTAATAGAAACAAGGAGTAATTAAACTGAATATACAAGTAGTAATATATTTGTAGGTACAGGGAGAGTCAACAGCCTGTATGAAACACCTCTTCTCCCTTGGAACTTCTTAAAGGAAACTAAAGCACGGAGGATGGGGGGATGGAGGGGCAGCCCCTCTCCCTGGGAATGCAGCAGGGAGTGGTGCTGAAGGAGGAATTCCGTGGGACCGGGCTCACACAGCTTTACTGAGGTGTTGCAGACACGGGAGCGACCCCAGAGCTCCCTGGCCTCGAGCACCTTCACACGGGGGGCAGCTCTGCAGAGCCCCCCCGGCGAGAATCGGCCTCTGGGGCTGGCACAGAGGCGCTGCCAGTGACTGAATTAGAAACAAATTACACTCTGCAGAAGAACAATCGGATTGCTGAACATGCTCAGGGAATGCCCAGTGCTTTTAGCCAGACCCAGCCCTGAGCCCCTCCTGGGCAGTGGCTGCTGCTGGAGGAGGTTTGTTCCTGCTCTTCTTGCACCTTATCTTAGAGCTTTTAAGCCCTAATTAATGGAGATGGCCTCTCACTCCCAGGGACCCAATTCCAGGGAGTCTTGGGGCAAGTTCCCCTGCAGGTGCTGCCCTGCATGGAGTGACTGTGAGTGGGCAGGGGGAAACCCCACTGCAGTTCTGCTTTGGAGATTCTGTGCTGCCCCTGGGACCCTTCACCTGTGCAGCACAGGTGAGGCTGCTTGGTGGTGATTGACTGTTCACTGCTCTGGTTTTTCCATTGGAAATCCTGCACATTTCCTTCCTTCAGAAGCGTGGGAGCCTCATGCCCAGTGAGTGACTGCACTTCCCTGGACACAAAAAGGAAAACTCATGGTGTGCTCAGGTGAGTGGCTTTTCCTGGGAAAAAACAGCTGGACATGGACATGTTGCCATTTTTTTGGGGTTATAAAGGGAGAGAAACTATCAGAGATCGGGGGAAAAAACCCAAACAAGCAAAATTTCCTAAGCCGGGCTTCCATGAGCCACCACAGGAGCGGGGTCTGTTCTCTGTGTTCCCAACACAGCAGTAAAGCAGAGCACGAGAGACTTGAAATGCACAAAAATGATCAGCTACAGCTACAGTTGTTTAGTTTCCCTTGAAGAAATAAGTGGATAATACAGATCTGGAAATCATAAGGCTGAGAACATTTTTCTGCATACTGCATAACAAAAGAACCCCTTTACATAAGACAGTAATAATGCCCATTAATGACTATATGGCAGAGTTTAATCCATGCATATGATTTAATAATCGCAGAAAAAAACATACAAAGAAAATAAAACCCCACATTAAAAAAACAAAACAAAACAAAACAAAAAAACCTGCTCAAGCATAATCAAAATTCCTTTTGCATTGCACTTTAGAAGGAGATCTGCACCTAGAGCCAGTCTCCAGCATCCCAAACACACAAGGGCCAACCCCTGTATCCACAGACAGGTTCAGGTCATTGACTTGGTGTGACTGTTTCTTGCTCCCAACAGTTTTACATTGTCCCAGTAATTCCACTCCTTTCATATTTCTTCTTTTTTGTACCTAAAACATATATATGAACTTCTTTGTTAATGCTCACAGTTATTATAATGGTTATTATAATGGTTTCAAGCAAACAGCTCTTGTTTAAAAAAAAAAAAAAACTCTCTCTAATGTACTGTAAGTAAATACCATAATTTTAGGATTGGAAGCCGCTTTCTGTCTACTGGGAAATAATTTTGAAGCTTACATAGTTTGCATTAATGTCCAAAAGCAAATAAAGATTACTGGAAATATGTTTCTTCTTTTAGAATAACTTCTGGGTATGATGATGCATAGGGGGTTCTCTTTTTTTTTTCTTTTTTTTTAAAACTTTTTATTCTTTAAGGTAAAAAAGTGTCAGCATTGCCTAGAGAAGATGCTGAGAGGAAAAATGAGCTGGAAGGCACATCTGCAGCCCCAGATCACATTTTCACTTGCTAGAGTGTGTCAGAGGTGAGTGTTTATGGGTGAAAATTAACTTTTCTCTTGATCAGTAAAGCACCAGCTTTATTTCTTAAGCACTTTGGGGAGCATCTCTGCTGCTCCCCAGCTTGGGTCAGATACACAGCCACGAAACCAGGTTCTAAGTGAACCAGCAGCACAGGGGGAATTCCTGCTCTGGGGATTCTGGACCTGCTGGATCCTCCTTTGCTTACATGGATGCTGATGGGAGGTGTCAGTGGTGGCAGTTTGGGGTCATGGTTTGCACAGCTGTTAGGGCAGAATCTCAAATGCTTGACATGTACATCTTAGAAACAGGGAATAAAATACAGAGTAAGATTCTGACAAAGTGCAGGTTTTTTTTAAAAAAAATAAAATATCAAAAACCTCAGCACCACCCCCAAGGCAGTGATGGTTTGCTGCATTGTATTCCGGGGCTGCGGCTTGGATCCCAAAATTAAAGTAATTTCTCTTTTTAAAAACAAAAAAGTTCTTTAAAAAAAGATGTAGGCTTATTCACAGCAGCAAAAATGTTGGTTTTCTGTTCTGTAGTATCCGACACTGCGACGTTGGACTCTCCTTGGGCACAGAAATCCTGACTGACAGTTCAGAATGGAAGCAGGGAAATACTGAATTCATGGTAAGATGGTGCAACGAGATGAGTTTTCCAGAAAACTGAAAGCTGAAGATTTCAGAATGACTTCAACACACAGATGTCTCTGCTTTGTTCCTCTACCAACTGATCATCCATTTCCTTCCTTTCTTCCTTTCTCTCTTTCTCTTCCCAAGGCCGAAGTGCTCCTGGGTGAAGTCTCTGAACACAGGGGGGTCTGTGGGGCTCTCACTCCAACCCCTTCTCCTCCCCTCACCCCCTGCACACTCCTGCAGCTTCCCTTCTTCCTGTGTCCAGGGCAGGAAATGGACATAATTCATTCTAAGGAAAAAAAAATCAACTTGGAAAAGCACTCTGAACTTCTCCTACACCCACGTGACGGGATGGAACCACGATGGCTTCCGAGATGGCTGGAAAACTGCTCCTGACATGGCATCATCACCACAGAGGGGCTTCTGCACAAAGAATCCCAAAGCCTATAAAGTCATTAAAAATTGTGCATCGAAGGTTTTTTTTTTTGTCTTTTTTTTTTGTTTTGCTTTTAAAGGTTCATTATAAAAATCTTGTTAATTTTTTTTTTTAATACCAAGTCTGTGTAATGAATTATTTTAAATAGCTTATAAGAAAAGTTGTTTTTAAATTCCAAAATGTTCCAACAGGCAGGAGAACACAAAGCCACTGCCGTGCTCGCCTTGGACTCCGGGTTTAGCTGGACCACGCTGCTTTGCTTGGAGTTTGCCAGTAGAAAATTTGCTGTGGACTTAAAAGTATTTTGTTTACAAACACTTTGTGTTTTCTAGGCACAGTAAGATGTTGTGCTATATGGATTGGGAAAAAAAAGAGGCAGAATTCAGTGCTTCTGTTCTAGAGAGTAACAACATTTGCCTTCCAGCTACTGAGAATCCATATTCCTAAGGTGTGTGCCAGGACACCACTACTCACACGTGCACTCCCAGTCCCACTCTCTCCCTCCCTGTGCTGGGGGACGAGGGCTCAGTTCTCCATGGGGCTCGAGGTGCTCTCACTGCTGGGCTGGCTGCTGGCTTTAGGCCACAGTTGTTCCTGAAGTTCCTTGACCACCTTCTCCAGGTGCTCCCGGGCCTCCCGCTCGTGCAGGAGGTCGGCGCGGAGCTGCTCCCGGTCGGCCTCCGCGTGCTGCAGCTTCACCTGCAGGTCCTCGATCTGCAGGGACAGGACACACAGGGGTAGGGCAGAGCCTGCGCCTCCAGGGAAGCAATCAGTGTGCACTGCAGGCACAGCATTAGCAAGACTGAGGAGAGGAAGGAACTCCCTGCTCCTTTTTCCATGCACTACTGTAGTTAAGTGCCTGCTTAGCTTTGAAACTAAATATTCCCCTGACTCCAGCTCCAGAAAGGAAGGTGAAAACCAGAAGAGTTAAGGAACAGTTCAAGAATTCCTTAGTGCCACAGAACTCTGGTCACTTCCTCAAGCATGGCTGTTATTTCTTCAGGCAGTGACAGCAGCTCAGCAAAGCAAACCCCAGGTGTTGGCACAGGGGATTCCCTTTCAGCTCTTTTACAATGATTGTTAATGGAAGTGACCAGAAAGAGCCTTGGCTGCTGCTGGGCCAGCTACAGATTTAAAGCCCTGCAGTGTCCCCACTCTGCTCACAGCAGGACTTGCAGCTGCCCTTGGCCCCCCCTGACCTCCCTGTTTGGTACTTTCTGACAGACAAAACCCCCAGGACTGCAGGGTGCAAACAGCAGAGAAACAGCACCCTTCGAAAAGGGAATGTCAGCAGTCAGCAAAGATTGCCATTTACCAAGGAGAGGAAACCTCCAATGTTTTGGGCTAAAATGCAGGTAAAGCTCCCCCCACCCTTGTTTGGATTTCAGTATCAAGGTAAGAAAAAAGAAGGCATAAACCACAGCTCCCTGATGGGTATTAAGCATGTAATACTTTAAGCCTACACAGAGACATTTCCACCCTGTGTTTTCTCCCACCCTGGCCTGATGCTGTTTCTGTCAGACTGAGCCTGGCTAGAGAACTGTGGTTTCCTCAAAAATAGTATGTGACCAACTTCCTGTTGCACCCCAAGCTGTAGCTACAAGGATGTATAAAGGTTTATTTTAAAATTTCTCATGACTTAAGAACTTAAGTTATGACATCTTAGAAAATTCAGGCTTGGGAGTGAGTTACAGATTTGTGTTACTGGCTGTGCCAGCCCCAAAACAGGAGCTGCCATGTGCCCTTTGCCCAAGGACAGCTCTGGAGGGCTCAGGGGTGGCTGTGACAGGGGGCTGCTGCAGAGGACACTGCCAACCTGCCAGGCCTGCCCTCAGAAAAGAGGAATAATGGCCTACTGGAGTTCTTTTGGAGGTGATTTTTAGCCTTTAAGTTCATGAAACCTCACTCCCAAGGAGGGAATGCAGGAGACTGAAAATGCCCAGTGTTCCAGTCACCCCCAGGACACACCTGAGCCCCAGCCTGGGCCTGGGTTCACCTGCCCTGGTGCTGCTCCTCAGGGCCCTGCAGGGAACGCCCAATGCAGCAGCCTCAGGGCAGCTCTGTTTAGTCTGGACACTCCTTATCAGCCCTTATCAGTGAGACATCCTGTGATGCTGAGAGGAAGCCCCACATCATTTCCTGCTCCTGGCCTGATGAGTCTCAGCGGGCGCAGGCGGCCACTCCCCTTCCCCTTATCAGAGCCCTGGAGATTGTGAGCTCTGCCTCTCTCTTCCCCCCTCCCTTAAAGCCACCACGCCAAGGACCTGCAGCTCCCACCTCCAGGAGCACCTGCATCTCCCAGCAGGCTGCTCCAGCACTCCTGCAACTCGCTCTGCCACGAGCTTTGCAGGGCTGTGCTAAGCGTGAGAAGTATTTGGAGTATATATAAATATACACAAATTAAAGTAGTTCTGAGGACTTTGTTTGAGGCTCCCTTTAACACGGGAGGCCCTGCACACCTCTGTGGCAGGTGCCTGGAATGAGTTTAAATTGAGGCCCCGTTTTTTGGAGCCCTGGCTGGTCCCTGCCCGCTGCTGAAGCCTCTCCCAGCTCAGGAGCAGGGCTGGGAGCAGAGCCCGGCAGGGGAGGCGCCGGGGTCTCACCTGTGCCGAGTACTTGGCGCGGAGCCTGCCGGCCTCGCAGCCCTTGTCGCACACGCGGATCTGCCGGGCCTGCTCCAGCTCCCTCTTCAGCCGGATCCGAGACTCGTTGGCCTCCTTCATCTTCTTCTCGTTCTCGGCTCGCAGGCGCTCGATCTCCTTCCGAAGGTTGCGCTTGGCCTCCGTCGCTTCCCTCAGCTTCTCCTTCTTGGCCACTCGCAGGAACTCCAGCTCCTGGCACACAGAAGCAGGTGAGGAGTGAGTGCAGGGAAGCAGAGCTGCCAGGGGAGCCATCCAAGCCACGTTCCCAGCCCTGACCGAGGCAGCCGTGGCTAAACCCCCTCTGAACTCTGCACGAGCCCTTCTCCTTTCAATGCTGTGGAGTTCCTGCACTCCAGCTTCCCTGAAGCCCAGGATAACAAAAAGCTCGGCGCTACAGCCCCGTTTTGCTTTGTCAGGCAGAATAGCTGCGACCATCTGGGCCTGAATAAAGATGAACTGCAGTTGGAGAGAGCTCCAGCACCAGCTCCACGTTCCAAACCACCCGACTGCAGCGCCTGGGCTGGAGCTGAAGGCTCTGAAGATGCACAGTGTGGAAAGTGCAGTTCTGAGTGTCCTTTGTGTACGGCAGAGCTCCACAGGACAGTTCACCACTTCCTGCAGAAATCACTTCCATTGTATCAAGCTCCCAAAAATCCACTCAAGGCAAGGACAAAACACAAGCTGTGTCTTTTCCAGCTCTGGGGTGCTGCAGGTGCCTGGGGTGAGCCCCAAGACTCCTGACAACCAGCCCAGGGTCTGCTCTGTCACAAGAGCTGGAAAACTCCAGGCTAAAACCTGAAGCTGAACTGAAACCTCACTTTGCTCTGGGAACTGCCACTCCCCCTGTCCAGGCTGGGAGCTGCTGCCTTGGAATCTCAAATCCATGAGGGAACCATTAAATTGAAGTGATAATGATAAGGAACCTCAAGGTATAAAGGAAGAAACTCCTAAGCTGTTAGAATACATGTTCACAGCAAGCACAGAGATGTGGCTCATGTTTCCTAAATGGTTAAATTAGAAACTAAAGATCTATTTTTTCCCCCAGAAGCAGCATTTCCTCCCTGTCCGAGTCAAACCCTCCAGCCCCGGTTGCTGTGAAGTAACACTGCAGGGTCATGGGAAATTCACTCTTCTGACAATCTCACTTCCCAGCCAGGCCATTGTTAGCTCGGCTGTGCCCCTGGAAGTACACTCAGCCCCTGGAAATACACACACAGCCTCGGGAAATACACACAGAGCCCTTGGAAATACACACAGAGCCCTTGGAAATACACACAGAGTCCCTGGAAATACACACACAGACACACAGACAGACACACAGAGGCCTTCTGTGTGTATGGGACTGGGAACCCACACCTTCCCAAATGGAAAATGATGGCTGGACACCAGAGTCCCCTGTCCCTGACAGAGGGCTTGATTTAACACTCAACTCATTTAATTTCTGCCTGAAGTGCACATTATTTAGGTATTACTCATAAATGTTTACTTTTAAATACATAAAATAAAACACAGATTCACTGGAACACAAAGGAATTAAGCAATTTGCTGAGAGTGACTAAAAATAAGGAACACCAGTGCTGGTTTTGTGTCTCCCACAGCTGATCAAACCAGGCCCTTGTTTACTCCATCCCATGGATTCCAGCCCCAGCTTGGGAAGAGCTCCACACAAAATATTCAAAGAGGACACACAAATCTTCTACATTGGCTCCATCTTCTACTTCTCTGCACTCTTTTTATCCCAGCTCAAATAAAAGCCAGTTCAGCCATCACTGTGCTCAGTCCTGGTCTGCAGCTCTGCCTGACCACTGATGGATCCAGGATTTCCAGAAATCAGGAGCTGCTTCCCTGACTGAAGCTCAGCAGTGGGATGCCTGACAAAGCCCTTACTTCAGCTGTGGCCGTGTCCCAGGAACACCCTCCCTCACAAAGCTCTTAAAACTCCAGCTAAAGCCTCCAGAAATGTTTCCTGTTCAGTGAAATGAAAACAAAATAAACTCTGCTGGACTAGAAGATTTTTCAGTAATGAAAAGATGTTGATTTTGGTAACCATGGATTTATAACCCAAGGAAAAACAGGTGGCAAGCTTAAAAACGTAGGACTGGTTCCTGTGCTTTGGTTTCCCGGCTGGATTCACAAACAGAGCCCCAGCAAAGGCTGTTGCTATTTGGGAAAAATGAGGCAATTCCTTTTCCAGAGCTCCCTGCTGGGCTGTACCTGGCAGGGCAGGGCAGCCTTACCTGGTGCAGGCTGCGCTTGGCCTGCAGGGCCGCGTTCAGCTTCTCCTCCTGCTTCACCCTCATCTTCACCACCTCGTGCAGGAACTTCTCTTTGGCTTCTTTTGTGTCCAGGCCACTGTCCAGGGCCTGCCTGAGGTGCTCCAGCTCAGCCTCCAGCCCGCTGCTGTGGGAGTCGGGGTGTGCAGCCGCCTCGTAGGAGCTGTTGACGGGCGCCGGGGGCTGCATCCCAGGGGAGCTCATGTCCTTGGCAGAGCTGGAGGAGGTGAAGGATGGGGAGGAGAGCGAGGATAAGGAGGAGGTGACTGGAAAACAGAAACGTTGAAAATTAGTTTGAAAGATGCCAAAAATTAATACATAAGTATATATAATCATATGTATTTTATATATATTATATAGCTCAAAATGTGCTGAGGTCCTTTTGTACAGAGACACTTAGTCAATTTAAAGAGGAAAGAAATTTTTTAAACTACTAATTTTATACTTTGATACTTGAAACGTGATGAAAATGCAACCTTGACTTAAGGGACTAACTTGCAATTTGTTTAAATTGTGGCTGTGCAGCTCATCTCACAAAGGTACCACGGAGGCACTGAGCTTCCAGAATTCCATTTAAACCCCACAGAAACTGCTGCAAAAAACCCCAGCCCAAATAACCTGCACTAAAGGCAGCCACGAGTGTCACTTACATTCTTCCCTGGTTTCTACTTCAATCTCTGCTTCCGACTCCTTGTCCTCCTCGGGGGCGGGGGCGGCGGGGGCGGCGGCGGCCGCAGCCTCGGGCACAGCCGAGTGCTCAGGGCCGTGTTTCCTCTTCCTGGGCTGGGCTGAGCCCAGGGATTCGCTGCTCCGGGACACCACGGTGGCACAGGGAGGGTTGCTCACGATCTTCTGTTGGGCTGGAGGGGCCAGGGCCACGTTGGGAGCCACGGCGCTCTCAAAGCTCTTGTAGGAGTAAAAGCTGGTTCGGAGGGGGAGGCAGAAGGAGGAGAAAAGGGTCACACTCCTGCCTTGGAGCACCTCCCAGTCCAGTGTTACACTGGAGCTGCCAACTCACACGGGAATGGCAGCGAATCCCACTGATTTACAGCAGCTGAGAACCTGCCCATGGTACTTCTTAGAGTTTTGCCCTCATTAAGCCCAGGGCTGATGGACACCCCTGAGTCCCCGGCTCAGAAGGGATCCCATCCCCAGTGCCACACAGCCTAAGAGGAGATGAGAACTCCCAGAGCCTCCAAGTCCTAAAGCTGTTTCCTCCTGCTCATCATGGCTCTGGTGTTTGACCCAACTGCACAGCTGGACTTGTGTCTATCCATAAACAGCACTTCCTTAGGGAAAACCATGGAGTGGAAAAGCATCTTCTTGTGCCTCTGTGATTCTGACACACACCTGAGTGTCCATGTGTAAAACCACAGGTGCAACAACCAACAAATCTTTGGTTAAACCTTGGTGTTAGAGGGGAGCAATACCACAACATCAAATACATGGAATTCTGCAAAAAGAAAAGACTTTGCAACTTCATTTCAGCACCTACAACATGATGTGTCTTCAGTTATGTGTTAAAATTTCTCCTGGCACTGTTGAAGGTGGGTTTTATCCAGTACTGAAATCAAGCCAATTTCTCACAGGGATACCAAGGGCACTTACACAGCTTCTCTCCCTACCTAGTTTAACAATTAGGATATGCTGGTAGGCTTTTTTCCTTCCATTTTCCTTTTTATTAAAATTAATCCCCACAGCTTCTAAGAAACTTGTTCATAAGAGCAGTGAAATATGTTCTCCATAATATTCCCCAAAAACACCTGGTCACTTAAGTCAAACTTTCCAAAGAAATCATCACCCTCAGGCAGCAATCTGGCTCTGAGGTTTTTCAGACTGCCCAGTTCCAGTCTGGCACAGGGATGTTGAACTGCATTGACACTTTCTGAGCTCAGTGTGACACCGAGGTCCCACCTGCCGTGGGTGACACTCAGGGCTGCTCCTATCCAAGAGCAGCACGTGGCCTCACTGTGTGCACAGGTCTGACAGGCTGAGGAGCCAGGACCCCCAGGGCCAGGGCACACAGAGGCTTTGGGGAAGTCTCTGCTGTCCTTTGGCCTCCCTGGCAGTGCAGGGATGGGAGAGGCTGGAGCTGTGGGGGGAACACGCCCAGCCCCGGGAGCTGAGCAGGTACCACGGACAGGGGCCTGGGAGCGGCTGCATCTCCCTGAGCACGGCCCCAGGACAGAGACCCCGTCCTCCTTTAAGCAGCAAAGCCCCAGAACTTTGATGACTGTACCCCCAAGTGAGCACCCCTTCACAGCAGCCCCCACCTGACACTTCTGTGGCAGGTGACACCCAAAACCTACCTCATGCACAAACCATCAACACGTTTCTGTGTTTCCTTTCCGCAGACTAAACCCCTGCAGCTGCCAACGCTGGGACTGAGCACGGGGACAATCCCAGAGCCACCTGCCGTGCCCACCCCCCTGTCCCTGCCCCTGTGTCCTTACCTGTCCCGGATCAGGGCGGGCAGGTGGCTGGAGAGCTCCTTCTCGCCGGCCGACACGGCGGGGGACCAGGGCCGGAAGGCGGAGAGGCGCTGCCGGGGGTGGACACAGCCGATGCTCTGGGGACAGGGCAGGAAATGAGCGACTCCCAACAACCTCCGAAACCATAAATCACCACCGAGGGGAACTGGGGCTTCCAGGGCACCCTCAGTCATCCCCACAACTTCTCCCCACTGGCCACAACCTCCTCGCTCAGGGCTTCCACCGGCAGAGGGGAGCTGCACTCGCGGGTTTTGTTGGCCAAGGAGCTCTGTGTGGTTTGTAGGAGTCACAAACAGCTCCTGAGCCTTGCAGGATTCCTGTACCTCAAAGGCATGAGGGAATTCCTTACTTCCCTGTCACAATCCAGGTCAAGGAGCACTGGAGGGTGGCAAAGAAACTGGAGGGACTGTGCAGCTCAATGCTGACTAGGAAAAGGATAGAAATGTTACTAATTTAGGAACCCTGGGCACGTTCTTTCCCTCGTTTTCTCCTCTGGTTTCAGAAGAGTGATGCTTTGTGCCAATTTGATCTCTTTTGATTACAAAATACTCAACAATCACCTTATTGGATGAACTGGATAAGGACCGTAACCAACTGGACTGTTTTTCCTTCTCAGTAGAAGCTGGAGATTGGGAAGCAGAGTCATCTATTTTGGGCTTTTTGGAAGCAGGAGGATCTGAAGAGACCTGAAACAAAGGCAGGAAAAATCAAAGTCAGAATTCCTCATTTTGCAATCAGCTTAGAAACAAGTTATAAGGCAAAAGCAACTTTTGTTATTTAAAAGGAAGAAAGTCTGGGTGTTTTTCTGCTTTCTCAACCATAAGGCCAAACAAAGGAGTGCAAACAAGGGGCAGACACAGGCTGTGACATAACACACTTCACTCCTGCACGGGAGACACTCGGGTCAAGTGTGGATGGCACAGGAGAGATGGGCAGGGATCAAAGCGAGACACTCGCTCCAAGCTGCAGAGAACTATCAGCCTTTTATGATTTTTGTATGCAGAAAGGTAAGTTTAATGTGGTTGCTGAACTGGAAAGATTATTTTAAACGAGAACAGAACAGACTTTGTTATTCTGTTTGCAGTGGTTGTTATGCCGATGACTTCACTACCCCACAGCTGCAGTGGATTCTGGGGGTGCTGCCAAGAGCTGCTTTGCCTTTTCCACAAGTGGCTCAGCTTGGCCCATAAATCATCCTCAAGCATAAGAAAGCCCTTTGGCAAGCAAAATCCCTTTCCTTCAACACTGTGAAGGAATAAAATTCCTATAGTCCCAGCGTGGCTTGCAAAAAAATTGGTAACTACTGGTTTAACTGGTGCACTGGGGATACCAGCTTGAAGCCCTGCCAGTACAAACACCCCTCACAGCAGGGAGGGAGAAGGTTCTGGACCTTGTGCTGCATCGTGACCAGAAACAATAAAAGAAACATCCCACCCCCGTTTCTATTCATTTTTCTGTCTTTTTGCAGTTCTGAACTCGCCACCTTTCCCCGTTCCCACTCCACCTGGCTCCCAGAAAGGTGACAGAACCACACTGCAGTAATTAATAATTGCTCGTATTTGCATTAATTTGTCTCATCCTTTCACCTCATTGTGATTTTTGTGGCAAACAAGTGTGGATCCAGGTGGGTCTGGAGAACCTGGGGATGGCAACATCCTGGGAGCCTGAAATGCTCCAGCCCAGCTGTCCTTCCCAGTGACAGAGAACCATCCTGTGTCCTGAAAAGCAGTCCCCTCAAGGCACCTTCAGCTGTGAACTCAGGGGCTGCTTCTCCAGGTGATTACTGAACCCTGAGCCCTGGGAATTAAATGATTTACCTGAAAAGCACCTGTGGAATTGTCCAAATGCCCTTCTCTGGACTCTCCACCCAAGAGCTCTCTAACTGCAGCCCGTTAGCACCTTGATTAGGAGCAAATTACAGCCTCCTGTCCATGCAGAGCCTGCTGCCCCCACAGCAGCAGGGCAGTGACCCTGCAGCCCTTGCCAGCCCATCTGGCAGCACCCCCTCGCTGCCCTGGGCAGCCCGGTGTGCCCAGCAGTGTCACCAAGCCAAGCCTGGAGGGCTCAGCACAACATTCCCTGGCACAGCAGAGCTCGGGGCAGCTTTCCATCTGTAGCAGATGAGGGAGGATGACATGGGAGGGGGTGTGTGTGTGTGCAACCCCCAGGACAAAATTAGCCCGTGCCAGTGCCAAATTCCAGCTCCGTGGGATTTGCAGCGGATTCTCTGGGCACAGCTTCAGGCTTCCCCGGGGCTGCCTCCTGCCCGGCCCTGGCCCTCCCCTCGGACCCAACTGGGGAAGGCATTCCTGAGGCCTTTCTGTAGAAAACACAGGACAATGCACTGGAAAAGATTGGGTTTTGCTCTCGGAGATGCTGCCTGTGCAGAATTAGTGACAGCATTAGAAAGGCATTTGGCAAGTGCCTCCCGATCCCAGCCCTATCCACTGGGGATGGGGAGCTGTGTGGGGAGGGGAGCCCAGGCTGCAGGGTGGGGAGGAAGGGGGGCTTGGAATGGAAAAGGCAACAGGTGGCAAGACTCAGCACGGAGCCCGTCCCTCCCTCCCCCCGTCCATCCTGAACATTCTGTCCCGGCGGGAACGGGCTGGGCCGGGAGCGGCACCGGCGGCGCCCGGGGAGAGAGAGGGTCGGCCCTGCGAGGGCTGGGGCAGAGCTTCCAGCAGAATCTCGTCTGCATTTTCAAAGGAATCATTTCGCCACTGTCCCCTTCCTTTCGTCTTCAAGTCAAGGACCAGGAGGGCTCCGAGCACAGAACCTGGGAAGTGCTGCTTCCCTGCCATGTCCCGGAGCTGTGCTGCCCTGGAAACACGGGATGCAGCTGCAGGAAAGCAGCAAAGGAGGGATGGATCCCCCGAAGGGATGGAAAGGGGACAGAGAGGAGGTGCTGAGCAGAGGCCACGGGTTTCTCTAATGCCATCTCCCACTCTGGACACTCCTGAGCTGCCAGCGCGGTTTGGGAGCTGCTGTGGTGACTCCTCGGATCTCTCCACTCCTCTCCCACTTGGGTCACACGGATCTTCTGCTGGTTGAGGCAGGAATTGCCTCTTAGTAGATGCTTTAAAAAACTCACCTTGGCTTTAGGTTTCCCTCTAACAAAAGGCAACAATTCCAGTAGTTTCTACTACAGGAAGAGACTCAGCTGTGGAACAAGACGAGGCACTGAACACCAATCTCCTCTCCGTGTGACTCAGCCCTTCCATCCCACTCCAGGACAGATTCCAGGCACCAAGATACCCCACTCTGACACTTCCAGCCCAGCCACAGCAGCCAGCAAACCTTGGTACTGCTTCAAACAGGGATGATTTGATCTCATTTTTTCCTCTTTGCCAGATAATTAAACATACCAAGTTGCCAAAGAATTACTGAAAATCCGACGTAACTTTTTTGCCATCTTCATAAATGATTTATGAAACAATTGAACAAAAACTCGAGAAGACTGAAATAAATATTTCCTTATTTCCTATTCTTTTTTATTTCCATTGGAGGCAAGTTAATAATCTGTTGTCAAGTGGGCTTTGTGCTGGGCACAGCCACTTGTTAATAAACATTTTCTCCAATCCACAGATGGAAGAAACTTCAGGATACAAAGTGGGCCCCGAAATGGTGATGTGAAACATTTCCTTCAGCTTTGGGATTGCTGGTTTCTGAAGCAAGCAAATTTTAGGGAAAAATAGATACAGAAAGATTTCTAAGGTCACTAAAAAAAGATTTCAGAGGTACATTCCAAAGGGAAATTTGGGCCTGTGAACTTTGCCAGCCATTTTAAGGCAAACTGAAATTAGGCAGCTCAGCTTGGCCTGCAGCCAACCAGGGCCACATTTGACATGTCAGATCAAATTTTCTACTTCAATTAAGTATTACAGTAACAAACCATGAGACCAGTGGAAAGAATTTTTGATGCTCTCCTTCTCAGGAAGACAAACCTTCCGCAGAGCTCAGCACCACGAGCAGAACCAGCAGTTCCAGCTCAGGCACCTCAACAACACTTCTCGCTGCAACTGCAATGGAAAATGAGCCCAGAAAAAATTCGTGTATTTTCAGATGTGGGAGTGCTCACAGGTATGATTCTTGGTGTCTGAGTATCTACCAAAACACATTTCCTGAATAATTCACCTTTTTTCCCCTGCTATATCCCAGTGCCACACACCTGGACTGAGCAAAGGCTTTTGCTCCCTCCTCATCCTTTGCTCCTCTGCCCCAAACCCACAACTGAAAACAGGGCTGCTTTTGCCTTGTTAAGAATGAAAACATCAACAAGTGGAAAATATTTCGGAGGCCTCCACACCTGTGGAATTTTTAACTCAGAAATGTACCTTCAAAAATCATCCCACACTCCAAATCCTGATCTACCCTCTGCTGATTAAATCTCTCCTGTTTGAATTAGGCAACAAATCCCAACCCCTGGTTGAAGACACAGATCTGGCAGAATGGAGCAGTGGCACACGTTTATCTGTGCTGGTCACCTTTCCCAGGCCAGGTGTGGCTGCACTTCTGTGCTGCTTTCACCATGGGCTCCATCCCTTGGACTCGTCTGCTCCTTCAGAAGAGGGATGGGAAGTGTGGCCCCCAGACCTGCAGGAATCCTGGCACATCGTGTGCTTCTTTAGAAATTAAAGATTTCATGTCCCCAAAGCTCCTGAGCTATCCCAACACAGAGGAATCTGAATTCCAACCTCTTGAAAAATTAACTGGGAAAATACTGCGAGGCAGAAGAATTCCACTTTGTCTCCTTAAGGCAGGTGTAAATCAGAAACCATTCCACTGGAAAACCCGCAGCTGGAAAAGCAGGGACAAGCAGAGAAAAGAACAACTGGGCTGTAAATCTACAGTGCCCTCTCATTCTCACCCGAGGAGCTCAGTTACACCCCGAGGACGGGTGGAGCTTCCTGTGCCATCGGATTCCCCGTCTGGGTGCAAACACTCAGCCCCTTTCTCAGCAGGGCAGCAACCACCAGGGCCGGGCTGATGCAAAGGCAGAGGCTCTGCAGGGGCCCAGACGTGCCAGACACTGCAGGGTAAAACCACACCAGAGCAGCAAGGAGCCAACAGGGAGCACCCTGTGCCCCCGAAGGAGCTGCCAAGCTCTGCATTTCATGGTACTCTGAACTCCAGAAAATATCTGCATGAACCACTGTTGAGCAATCAGGGTCTGAGTCCTGTTCCTGCTCCACAAAGGCCACGTTGAGAAATAGGAGTGGAACTGAGAGAGAACTCCCAGGGTCTGCTCTGGGTGCCTTTCCTGGTTCACTTGTGTGACCACAGACCAGGCACACCCAGCTGAGCAGCAGACAGAAACTGGGTAACACCACTGACCCATTTTGAAAGGCTGCCATGACATTTCTCTCCTGCTCTTACTTGGAAGAGAAGGATGCAGAGTTTTATTTTAAGCCCACTGAAGCCCTGAGTGGCCACTCCTCCTCCAGAAGCACCCAGCACACGTTTTGCAGGCTCCTGCTGGCACAGGGATGTCTGAAGTGCCCTGGTTGTATGAAATGGCATTTCAGAAGGAATGTACCTTGACCAGTAACAAGGATTCAAATCTACTTCTGGAGGTTACAGAGACCACAATTCCCTGGGAACTGAACTGGGAATTCTCCACGTGCTGCTGTCATGAATCACAGGCCTGAGCCTCTCTAAGAACAGGCTGAGCCACAGGAGAAAGGAGAGGGCTCTGACAGCCTGAAGATTTCTCTCAGATTTCCAGTTAAAATCAAATTTTAAAATGCCCAGTGGAGGTTTCTTCCATGTGGGAAAAGGGCCCTTTATCCACATCCTTTAAGCCTCCAGGAGCACGTCGCCCATGGCCAGAACACTTCTTCCTAAAGCCTCTTTGTGACGTGATCCAGAAGTGATTAATAAGGTATTAAAGGTCTTTGTAAGGACTGCACTTTCACGTGGATTAGAGGAATAAATATATTCAGGTACAGATTGAAAGCTGGGGAGGGTTGTCTCCATAATAAAAAAGCTAAAAATAAAGCTGTGCCACGGAGCTGTAAGAAGATTTACTGCTTGTCTACTGTAGATATTTAAAAGAGAAAAAACCTACCACACTGCAGTGTCAGTTCCAGGGAGCGTATGGAGCATTTGTTTTATTTTTCTTTTTTTTTTACAATTTTGGTTTCATTGGGCAGGAATCCAGACTTTCCATCTTCCCGTTTTTCTGCTGCTCTGGTGGAAGCACAAGGACTCATTTTCCCCTGTCATTTTGGGACGTGTGATTACGGGAAGTATTTGCTTTCTATTCCTGCCTTCGCAGCACATGCTGGCTGCCAGTGTGTCCCCCAAGTGTGACCTGGGGGGAATCTCCACCAACCACAGCCTGCAGCACCTGCCAGGCACAGGCAGGGAAGGAGCTGTGCAAAAATCCCTCCTGGACTGACCTGCTCTCCTCCTCAGAGAGGGCTCCTGGCTGTGCAAAGGGCTGATTTTTCAATGCAAACACACCTGCCCAGCTGGTCTGGAAGAACTGGATGTAAAGAGGAGATGGTTTGGTCATGTGGCAGCATGGGAAGTTCATCTAAAAAAACTGGGAACTGAGTTTTTCTCACACCTGTGCAAAAATCTTCTAATTTCTATGGAAACACGTCCAAAATTTACAACAGCATACAAAGTGAAAACTGGACTGGGCTATTTTATTTCAGACATCATCACAGTTTAAAGCAAAGTCCTACAAGTACCCTTTGATGAATTCATTTTGTAAAGGCAAATTTAAATTATTTTCTAGAACACTCTACATAGCCCCTGGCATAAGTCATCATCCATTTTCAAAGCTTCTTGGCTAGCATAAAAGAAAGGAAAAAAACCCCACTTTCTTTCCTGTCTCAACATTTCTTTCCTTTTATTCCTTTAGCACAAAAATTAGGCCAGATGACATCTGCTGATTGCACTTATCCTTGGGAGCAAACACAAGGCATTTGTAGCAGGCTGTGCTACAGCAAACCCAGCAAGCACCTCCCAGGCACTCCCCAGATCCACAAACCTCAGTCTGAAATGCAGAGAGCAAAGGCAAATCTTGCCTATTTCTCACACACTGCTAAAGCTGCTGGGATTCTTTGGGCCACTGATGACTTTACTGCAGTTTGTGAAATTTTTCCCAAGTTCCATGAAATTTGGACATGATGAAGATTCTACCTGGAAACCTGCATTGATAAAAAATGCTCAGCCAGCTCACCTGGCTGTTTAATCCCTGATCTCTACAATTATTCTTTAAATTCACTGTTCTCCTGGTACATCCATCACATAAAATTACTCTTTGATATAGATATGGATCTATAAATCCATACAACTCTTCAAATCGTCCACAAATAATGACTTCTTAATATCCATTCTCTTGGTCTCAAAATTCTATGAATCTTTAGTAATTGCTCACAAAATCAGTATTTCCCATTCAAAGGGATTCTGATTCCTCCAGAAAGCACAAACCCACCGTGGGGTGATACCTCTGTCCAGGTGGGAACACTGAAATAAGCCAGAAAAAAGGAAAAGCCACGTGTGAATGTGGCTACCTCGACCTCAGTGTTAAATCCCTCAAATGGAGCACTCCTGATTCTTTTGATTTTTCTGGTGAAGAAGCCTCTGCAAAGAGCTGATCGTTTGTTACATGATGTGCTTGCCTTCTGCCTCTTGGCTGATGCAACTGGAAGCCTCTTTTCCACTGGCTAAGAGTCTGTGTTGCCCTTCCCGTGGAAACTGAAAGTTACAGCCTGAAAAGAATTCCCTGCCCTGTGGTTTAAACCAAAACAAACCAGCTCAGCTCGCCCTTCCCCCTGGCTGAGCAGAGGCAGTGCTGGAGCCCAGCACGAAGCAGGTCAGAGGGGCTGAGCAGAGAGAACGGCCCCTTTTCCTCTGGCTGTTTTTGTTGGCAGCAGCTGCCTGGGAACTCTGCGATGCCCTGTCAGGACCAAGGCAAGGAGAGTGACCCAGTGAGGGAGAGGTGGACAGGGATCTGTGCTGCACACAGGGAGATCCAGGAGAGCAGGGAACACTCCTGGCACTGGGAAACAACCAAGGGGAGGGAAGTGATGCCACCAAGGAAAAGCAGAATTTCCTCTGTGGACGGACTTGCTTTGCCCAGTTGCTGTTTGTGGGGTCACAGCTCTGGTAATTAAAAAGCTCTTTGTGAACAAAATTTTCTCCTCACATTTTCTCTGCAATGCAACCAGGCTCCTTTGCTGTAACTGCACTCAAGTTCCAGCTCCAAACTCTCCCAGGCATCTGTTCCTGGATTGTGGAGACACGTCCACTCTGCCAGCCAAGAACCTCAGTGCAGGCTCCAACGTTATATAAAAGGACAAGTATTCCCCTTGTGACTTCCACCAATTCCAGCACAGTCCAGGAAGCCAAGAAAGGAGAGAGGGAGCTCTGAAACTGATAAAACTGATAGGCTTTTGATGCTCTTTTGTCAAAGTCCTCTGCAGTACCTGGGCATGGAGCTGCCAAGCTCCAGAGAGCCCGATTTGGGTGTCCCCCAGCTCCTCTGCAGAGCTCCCTGGGGCACAGAATCTGCCCTTGACTCAAGTGAAGAGCCAGCAGCACCCAGCCTTCTAATTCTGGGAGGAAAAGCAACCATCACAGCAAGCAGCCAAGCCAGTAACCAGCCTTGATTTAACAATTCTCCCAGCCCAGCTGAAGAAAACCCTGCGAGCCCTTGCCCCACTCACCCTCCCAGCACCTAATCTGGTCCTTCTGCCAGGCTGGCTCTCCTGGCACATGTGTGAGCGTGTGACACTGGGCTGAGGGCAGGGGACAGAGCCTTTTGTCAGCCTAAGCTGGGACACAGCCTGAGGACATCCCCAGGAATGACCTCAAAGGCTGAAGAGCCAGTGGAGCACAGCAGGCACAGCCCCCACCCTCTGCACGGTGCCTCACACTCACCTGGATTATTTACAGGGCTCCAGCTCTGCATCCTCACCCTCTCACTCGAGGAAAATGCATTTTATCAGCACATCTAGCTGGCTGCAGGGTCGTTTCTTGGTCATACAGAATAAAAACTCTACAAAACAACTTAGGCTGCAGAAAGGCAGCACTGCCCTACATTTATTTTTCATTGACTTTCATTTACTTGAGATGACCACAGGAGAAGCTTCAGAGTATCCTGGAGGATGCAGTGTGTGCTGAATGACAGGACCTGGAGCCAGGCTCTGCTCTGGAGCCCAGGTACAATGAGGTGCAGGGAAACAACTGCAATTACCTCCAACACCTTCACAAAGTCACTGTAACATCACCACAGAGTCTGAATTTTCTGCTCCACCCAGTGCCCAACGCAGTTTTTAAACCCAAGACCGTTTCACATAAATATCAGTGAAAGTCAATACATTGGCCATGGATTAATAGTTACAAATCCTATTAAGGTTACAAGGCAATGCCATGGGGAAAACCCCCAGTCCCAGTGGAAAACAAACCAGAGCAAGGCCTCAGATATCTAAAAACTCACACCTTGAGTCTTTCTATCAGAAGATGAATGAAAGAGGAGTAACCACATAGTTACAGATATTTTAGGTACCAATGGCTTTAAGTTACTGAGTAAATTTAACATCCTTCAAAGGAACTCAGTTTTCAGTCAAGTGCTGCAAGAACACACTGAGGAGTAACTTCTCCATGCACAGAAGACAGGAAAAACCTAAATTCTTTGCTTACAAAATGTTTTGAAAGCTGCAGACAGGCAGATGCTTCCCTAAGCACCCGACAACCACGGTGCTCTGCAGTTCTGAGAAAGCCACAAGAAGCTCATCTACTTTAAGTAACAGTTATTACTCCTGAACCGTCCCCAGAGCTCCCAGGATAAAGGCAGACAACCAATTACAGTCTTAGACTTCCAAAGCTTATTTTGCTGCCTTTAGAAATAAGCATCACATGCTCTTTCCACCAGACATCGAGTTAAGGGGGGGTTAGGGGTGGTTTAAGAGGGGAGGAATGAAGGAGAGGAGTTTGCTCTTTCTGCCAAAGCCAAGCAGCTCTGCTGTGTCAGGAAGGGTTTGCTTTGGAGGAACTTTCCATGTTCCAGTGAGTGATTTGTCTGAACAGAATTAATTTTAGCCACAACATCCACTATGCTGGAGTGATGTGCTCAGGAGAGGAGTTTTGTCCTTCAGAAGACTTGGTCACCTTGAGGAAAGAGAAACACTTCCAACAGTTACCAAAAAATTAAAATAACTGAGCAAAATCACATGGTGGGATTGTTGTGGTGTCCTGGGCAGGGCCAGCAGTTGGACTTGGATGATCTTTGTGGGTCCCTTCCAGCTCAGCATATTTCTGTGAAAATCCCATCCCTCCACTGGGATGTTCCATGTGAACACTGTCACTGAAGAAGGAGCCTTTAGCAAATTGTCTCACCCAGGAGACAGATTTTTGACAAAAAACCCACCCGTTTCTCTCCTTTTTCCCAACATAAACTCACTTTTTGACTACAGGTAAGAGATCTAAGAGAAAATGCCCACTGAATGTGAATATGGAGAGAGAGAGAAAGACACAACACTTCAAAAAAACCTACTTTGTGTAACATCAAATGAGGCAGCAAAAGATAATTTGAAGGGAAAAATGGAAGGGGAATAGGACAGACAGGAGGGGGAAATCTGGGACACTACAAGAAGGCTTTCAGTTCTTGTATAACATGATAGATTTTAAGCCTTTAGGGGAGAACTGGCTGAGCAATATTGAGAGCAGCGTGACTGCGCAGCCACATGGGTTGTGTCTGCTACAACTCTATTAATAGGAGAGCAGATCAGGCAGGTTTGACTGTGCATACTCCACATCCACCAGGAAAACTCCTGCCTTCCCTGCCCACTGCCTCCCCTCTCATGGCCACAGTGACAAGGTGGGGGCTCAGAATGCCCAGAGCCCCCAAAAGGGCTCCACTGCCACCCCAAACCAGATCCTTGTACTGAGAACCCCCCGAGGCTCTGCCTGGCCCCATCTCATCCTCACCAAGCACTCAAAGCCCTGTTTACCTCTATTCAGAATTAACAGGCTTTAAACACAGATTTTTAGTGCTGAACTGCAGAATTTAGGCCCGGGTTGGTCGATGTACAAGGCCTGTTTGTGGTGCCCCAGCAATAAACACGGCCCCTCACGACGTGTGCTGGGCTTGGCTCTCACTTCTCACTTTGCTGCTACAATGCAAGTTCTATTCCCCATCCCCATTCTGTGTGTGTAACGGGCCTGACCCCTATAAAGATGGTCAAATAAATATCTGGTGACCTCACAAGTATGAAAATAAGCTTATTTGAAAGAAAAAGTATATCTTCAGGGGGTTTGGCAGTAACTTTCAATTATTTTTAATTGCCTGGAAAATTAAAGTAAGAAAATAGTGTGGTATAAATGTTAGGGCACATTATTAAGCCGTTTTCATAATATCTTAGCCATAAGCTTAACAGACAAAAAGGGTTTTTTTAAGCCTGGGTCATCTGTTCAATATGAATGGCCTGTCTGTTCCCAGACTTCCTCAAGGGGTAACTGAACTGAAATATTCCATGATAGAAACCAGATTCAGGTTTGACCTGGTAGGCAACGAGAACTCCACGGAACCTTCAAGCCTTGGGTTTAATTACAAACCACCACGGAGTCTGGACTGCAGCCTGAGATCAGAAACACAAAGAAAGGGGTTGAGGGAATGTTGGGAGCTCTAAATGCCAACTCTCCTTTCTCCACTTTGCTTTGCTTAAACCATAGGATGGATTTTTTTCTTCTTTTTGTCAACACAACCACCTTCCAAACTGCAAAGCAAGCAAGATTTCCAAAGTATCACTCTGAGGCTGCCTTCCTTTCTGTCTTTCTGCTCGTGGAGTTCTGGTGTCACAACACTGACACTGCACCAAACCCAGCACGGGGACCAACACAGAGCTGAACTCCAGGTTTCCAGGTCTCATATTTAATTTTCTTCTTTTGTCTGATACTTGGAAGCCTCAAACCCACTTGGGTTGAACTTTCCTAAGGCAGCCTCTAATGCAGTGACTGACACACACGAGGCTTTTAGAAGTACTGGAGGTTAAAACCACCGTGAGCAGCTGAGCCCAGATGAAGCCAGACCTTACAGAGAGCAGAGGTTTGTGGTGTTCCATGTCCTGGGCAGAGTAGAACTGTGATGTGTTCTGGCCATAGCAGTGATAAAAGCCTGACCTGAAAGTCCTGGGTCAAGGAAGAGCCTGACTCAGACCTTGACTCCACGGGAGCAAACGCTGTCACATCAGTGGGAGCTGCAGGAACATCACTGCTCAGTGACACAAAAGGTTCACAGGCTCTGCATTTCATACATCCAGCACACAAAGAATGATAAATAAATAACAATGCAGGGAAGGAGGTGGTGTGTATCCACCTAGAACAGGGACAGGAAATCTCTAACACCAGGAGCTGAAGTGAGGGTGGATCATGCACAGAAGGGACTTAATACCCATAGGCTGAGTTTGCAGGAACTTGTGCTAATGTGGATGAAGGGCTCAGATCTGTGGGGTGGCAGCAGAAATGTCACAGATCTGCATTCAGACACAAACTCCCTTGCTCCTGGGGGGGAGAAGAGATCTCCCAGTTGTTTTCCAGAGGACAGATCTGGCCCAAGGTCCTGTGCTGCTGCTCTCTGCAGGACATTGGGTGTTCCTGGGCCACTCAGTCTCTGTGTGCACCACATATCCCAGAGCAGGGCGCTCAGTCAGGTGCCTGCACTTGCTATGAGAGACAGGGATGGACACCAGGAAGATGGCTGTGTGGAAAAATGGCCTGACATCCTCCCAAAAGGCCAGTGGAAACCCAGGCAAAGCATCCACGCCAGTGCCACTCATCACGCCAGCACAACCGGTCCCATCCCAGGGAAGAATCAAACAATGCAGTCCTGGCAGAGGGGTAATCCCAAGGTCTGCTTTGATCTTTGCAGTTCCCCATAAGGATAATTTAACCATTCTTACACTGCCACAGCTTTACTTGCTTTGTGCTAAAGAAGCACAAAACTCTGAGAATAAACTGCTGCAAGGATTTCACGTATTTGCAATTCACCATTCACTGATGTGTCTCACTGCACTGAAATACCAAAGGGGAAAAGTGCACAAGTCAAGCACGAAAGAAAAATCTGAAATTAGACTGATCCCCTCGTTCACTTGTGCAACCCCAACAGAAAGGAGAAGCCTGGACAAAGTCATGGATCAGGTGTCACTGTTACATCAGGAGTGAGATGTTCCACTACAGCTTTGTGTTTAATTCATGGCACTATGTCAACAACCCCAACCCCTGAATCCTTACCTACCTCACATAACAGATCTCTCTGCCCCATTTTTCTGAGACTGAGTATTAAAAAGCCCACACATTAACTTGAAGGTTTAACAGAATATACCTATGCCAGGTGAAGCCCAAGGTCTGCACTGGGGAGAGCAGTGAAGGATCCCACTGGTCCCTTTCCCAGTGGGATAAGGTGTCACTCCCTGGCTGAAAATCCCTTCCCTCTCCATGCATGGCAGGAGGAGGCTGGAGGAGGTGATGAACCACAGAAACCAGGGAGAAGGGGACAAGATGGGTTTGATGGAAGGGTGACTCCAGCCAGGGTCGATTTTTGTGGCCCCAAGGAAAACCACAACCTGCTGGTCTAAGCACACTGTCTGTGGTGGACATTCAGCCTGAAGCAGAGAGACGTTGACTTTTCACCTAAATACAACTGGGGCTGAGAAAATCAAAGCTCACCTCAAAGAGTTTTGCCAGCCACCAATGGAAACAAAAACTATCATCTTTAGGTAGATATGAACCTAATTTAGGGTAATTTAAGTGGTGCAACAACCAAAAGCTTCAAAGGCCTCAAACACATTAAGGCAAAAATCCTTTGCAACCATCAAAGCTGTTCCATACACATGGCTTGAGGATTATTGTCCAGCAAATTCAGGCAGGTTCCTCCAACCAGGGTAAGAAAACTTCTGCTTAGATGAGAAAGAACTGAACCAGGCTGCTGAACTCTTGACAAAATCACAATCCTGCTCTCAACAAGGCCAAGTTCAGCCAACTTCCCTAATAAACAGGCTGAGCTGTACAGCAACAACTGCAAATGCAGCAGGGAATGGGGATAAGGCAGCAAACCTCAGGAGAAGGGAGAGAACAAGTATTTGAAGTAGCAGACAGAATCCCAACCCTCCATTAACAAGTACAGATTAATTCTGGGAGGGAGAAGGTGATCAGTACTGCCCTGCTGGAGTGAGAGGAAGGAGCAGGGGGAAGGCAGGAGGATAATGCCAGGCTCAGCTGTTCAGGGCAGCAGCTGTCCCCAAATCCTCCTTGGAGGGAATGCGCCAAGAGGTCACGGGAGTCACGATTATTTGGGATGAAGAGGGGGAACAATAGGTTGGGGGCCCTCTGTCTTCTTGCCTTTCTCAGGGCTTTTGTTTGCTGCTGCCTGCTCTGGGGGCAGCTCAGGGGTTGGGTGTGGACAGGCCCTTTCTGCCCTGCAGCTCCACAGTTTGAAGGCAGAATGGAACCTCTGTCCCCCCATTTGTGAGCCTGGCTCCCAGGCAGCCCTGCAATACCTGCAGCTCGACAGGCAGGCAGCTGGAGCCTCTAAGCTTTAGCAAGGGGTAGAAAAAAGCTCAAAACAGACTCAGTCGCATGGAATTTATTTTCTCTGATCCCTCTCCTCAGCTGAATTTCTCTCCCAGGACAAAGCTAATGCCATGCTGCAGGACACTGTGACAAACCTGTCAGAATCCCAGCTTTTCCTGAGCCAGGAATGCTGCTCCAGTCACCACTGGGCAACTTTACAAAGGGGGAAAAGGGGACTACAGACACTGGTGTTGGACAGAGCTTGTAGCACTCAGAGGGCTAAAACCGGGTCTGTTAACAGTTCACAAAGTTTAGTGAACAAAAATGGCCAAAAATTTGTTTGCCAAGATAAAAAAAGATAAACTTGGTTTACCCAAGTAAATAAAACATGATTCTTGCCCTGTGTCCCACTGCAGCCGTGCATGACCTTGGGCAAGGCATTGAACCCTGATCCAGCCAGGGCTGCTGTGCCCCAGAAATGCTGCAAACCTGATTCCACTGCAGAGGAGCTCCAAAATGGCAATTCTTACACAATGTACAGTAGAGCTGAGTGTAAACAAGGACTTCACTGCTTCCTTGGAATTTCAGATGAAGGCACAGAGGGAAGAGACTGACTTTTCTTGCAGGATTTTTCTAACCAAGACTCCCATATCCTGACTCCTACTTTGTGTGAGTTTGGAGAGAAACAGGCCTTAATTTTCACTCTAGGTGCAACTTCTGTAGTCCTGCTGGCTCGAAAGATCAGATGAAACATATAAAAATGAAATAAGCTTAATTTAAGTTTAGCAACAGACATTCCTTGCCTGTACCAGTAGGGATGAACACAGAGCCTGCTGAAAGCTGCACTGTGAGTAATATTAGGATAAATCTGAGACCAGAGAAAACACATTTCTTGGTTTAAGTGGTGTTTCCCCCTTTTTTTTCTCCATACAGCTTTAATATTGATCCACAGGCCAAGGATTGTTGCAGGGTGCCACTGGAATTGTTTAATGGGATACTTCTGGTGTTATAATCTTGGTAAAGAGACCCACATATGGATTTGAGTAACATCTTGAAAGGAGATGGAGTGTAATAAGGTGACAAGACAGATTGAAAGAAGATTAAAACTCATTTGATCCCAAACTCCCAGGCAAAGCACAATAACTCCTCCTTGTCCTCCATCCTGAACACACCTGATCCTGACACTGCTCAGAGGCAGGAAGCACAATAAAACCCCAACCAAATCCAGGTTTCATTTCTGGGACAGGTTTGGTGTGTTTGCACAGGAGTTGAAGGCACAGGGGAGTCTGGATATGCCCAGGAGCAGGCTCAAGCACCCTGCTGGGAAGCAGTGCCAGTGATCCAGCACGTCACAGACTCTTTGGGAGAACTAAAGCTTCCTTTTTTTTTCTAATGGTATTTGGCTTGGCTTGGTTTTCTGAACTGCTGCTGCTCTCAGGTTCAACAGGAGACATGTTTCTCTAAGCTGATTTCTCTGTGGCTGAGGATTTAATCAGATCAAAGTAGCGATTAAAACATGGGCTATAACCACAAAAGCCTTAAAGGGAGAGCTCCAACACTGAGCTCCAAGAGAGCTCTCCCCCTTTAAAATCCAAGGAGAAGCAATATCTATCTCTGGCAAAAGTGTGCTTTTAAAAAATCTTGGATTTCTGCTCCTTCTGGGTCACCTTTCCTCTCGATAGGGTGCGAAGCTCCTGGCAAGTACCAAGAAATGAAGAAATGCAAATGAATTAAGGGCTGCAGTTAATGTGAATGCATTAACACCACCCAGACACCCTGGAAGGTGGGTTTGCTGACACTCCCTTCCCTCCAACACATCCACTGTAAACTTCCAGCACAGCTCCCTCAGACCCTGTCAGTGCTCCTGACATTCTTTCCTACAGTTTTCCACTTGCTGCTTTGTAGGTCTGTGGTTCCTTTCATCCATCCAAAGACAGCACGATAGCATGTTGGGAGTGGTGAGAAAGAGGATTATAAAAAATGTAAATGGAGCAGCATTTCCACAGCTCTACATGGACTAAACCAGAGCAACCCAAACGTTAAGGCCAAAACCACCTTTTTAGTGACAATTAATCTCAGAAACGAGGTCTAATTTCACATCATGACCTGTATGAAGAGCCAATGACAGATCCATGAGCCCCATCCCAGCTTCCTCCTGCACAACAAAAACAGGCCAAGTGACTCACTCAGCAGCTGAGGATGAAGGCTGCTGGGTTCTGCCAGCTCCTGTTCCCTGAGCAGGTTGGATGGGAATGGTTCCCAAAGGTGCAGCACAAGAACAGCTTCTCCTGAACGCCGTGGAAGCTCTGGCCCAGGAGTGCCACAGGATATTTTGAATTAATGGAGAGGAGCACGTTCTATTGGGAGTCAATATTTATTTGTTATGCCAACTTGGCAGCTCAGCCCTCTCCTCACTTCCATCACTGTGACACCTTTGAGATACCAGCTCCTTGGTATGTGGGATAACATCTTCTTCCAAGCTATTCTTGACACTCTACTCCTACTCCTCTTCTATGTGTTTAACCATTTTAAAGCTGATTTGGGTCATGACTAATAGAATTAGATACTAAAATCATGTGCTGTCAGCAGCAGACATTGTAGAGCCAGCAGGACCCACGTGGAATGCAAGTCGAGGCAGCTTCAGATGGGTGGGAAAGCACTCATGTTAGTGTGTGCTTTCTTCCCCTTTTAAAATAGGCTTAAAGCTGGACAAAAATCCCACCAAAACCCCCAAACCTCAACTTCACTCTTTTTGGAGCCAATTCCTTTAGTTTGCATATCAGTCTAAACCCAAACCAGGGGGAGATGAAGTTGTCCTTGAGCACTGCTGGGAGTGAGGACATGGAACAACGAAATGCCAACAGCCCAATTCTAAGACCTACTGAATGAAAGCAGGAACATTTGTTCTAAATCCAGGGTCACAGACTTGGGGTTTGTGCAAAACTCACTGGCTCTACCTCCTCTCATCTCACTGTAGCCCATGTGAAGGGCACATGCCCTTCTCATAGATATTTCCAATAACTCTTCCTTGTTTTGCCAGAAAAAATATTAAAATGAGAGCACCCCCCTTCTCTCCACTGTGACATGTGGAGAATGATTTGTCCATCAGCTGTAGGGCAGGACTGAGAGCTACACAGGCCTGAAGGTCAGCAGCACTGCATTTGATTCCTGGCTCTGCCACTGACATTATTTGAATGGCTTTAGGTAAATCAAATGTGAACATTAAAAAATGTAAACAGCATCACAATTTCTGAAGGAGTTTGGTATTTTCCAGCAGAAGGCACTACAGAAACAAGACTGATGTTTTCATAGCAAACAAACCCCAAAAACCCTCCTTTCCCTAATTCCCTAATAGTGTTAAACACCATTAATTCCAGCTGGGAAACAATTCCAGATGCAGCTCATGAGTTTTGTCTCGTACACAACATTCAGTTTTCAAACCTTTGACTGCAACTTGCCAACAGCTGCAGAAAACTGCTGCAGGATGTAGTTGTGGAAACCCCCAACAACTCGAAAGGGCTCACAGTTCATGTTTCTGAATAAAAGCAGGGAGTTCAACAGAAAAGTCTGAAGTCAGTCTGTAATAAAGTTCCCCAAAACTGAACACTCCACAAGAGTTGCTCTCACTCTGCTCCTTTTCCTGTCCTATCTCCCAGATCCCTATGAATTCCTGTTCATTATGTTCTCCAACACTGAGTCCATGAGCCAAGTTCACACCCAAGTGCTGATATGTGGAATATAATTCTTTAAAATTGGGTTTACCATAGGTATCATCTGCTTACAGGTGTTTACATGGGGTTGCCTGTATTTGAGGCAGCTGTCCAGATCCCCTTGCAGGCAACAGAAAGACACTTCTGGTCTGCAGTTCACCCTGGAGGAGATGCTTTAAAGCCTGCAGATAATCCATCAGTTAGCACTGGCTTAGACACCTACACTGGAGCCACTCAGTAACTCAGTCCTGGGTTTATCCAGGTTCATGGACAAGACTCTGCACAGAGAAATAAATGTCTAAATATCCTCAAAAACCTGTTCAAAAGCCCTGTACAAGACTGGTCTATGTTTAAAGGGGCAATATTTAAGCATCTTTTCTCCCAGCTCCCTCATGTCAGCTGACTGAGATTTGTTAACATCAGACAACACTTTTATGCCTCATGCATAAGTCAGATTTATTTTTGTGGTGTTTTCTCCTCCACATGAAACAACAAGTCTAAAGAATTATTTTAATGAATAGTTCCCTTTTAATGATTTCATTTTTCAAGAGAACAAAGCAATTTGGTTCAGAACCACAAGGAACCACAAGGTACATTTGTCCCCATATATAGAAAGCTCCAGGGTAGGAACTGGAGTGAAAGGCAACTCCTTCCTGTGGGCAAAGATGTTTTACTTGCAAATGCCTGAACCTGCACCCAAAAAGCAGATTACAAATAAAGCACGTTATCCTTGTGTAAAGGTGGCTGAGCCATCATACTCAGGTTACACTGTTTGGAAGGTTTTTACCACTCCAACCACACGCCTGAATCATTTTACTGTGATTTTACCCTTTCTGATGGGTTTATTGACAGCATTATTAAGAGGTTACAATTCTGCAGGAATCATCAAGGCTCTGACTAATATACACACAGCCCTAGAGGGACACTGAGCAACTGAACTACACACACTCCTTGTTTTTCCCTAGAAAGGATCCCACAAACTCATCTCCAGGAGAGCGAGGCCACCAATCCATTCCAGCAAGTCTCCTAATGGAGGGTTGAGGTTGCAGTTTTCCCTCTGTGTCCTCTGCTTCCACTTTCTCTGATGTCAGATCACATTAAAGGGACGATCAATGTTTCTGTCTGGCTCTTCCCCACACCGTGCCAGGGCCCCCCTGCTCCGTGTCCCCGGATCTGGGAGAGGCCAGGGATTCCTGGCTCACAGCCCGTGCTCCATCAATACCCCACCAGCACGGGGGTGGAACAGCCCAGCAGCACTCTGCCTTCTCTCTTCCTTCTCCTGGCTTCTCCTCAAGCAGAGCCATCAGCACAACGATTAAAATTTGCAGAGGTGCAAAACCAAAGCAGCAGGAACACAACCTGGGCGAGGCCTCGGCTCTCTGACCCGCCCAGGTCTCACCTGAGGGGCTGAGCTGTGTTAACCCCTCCTCGTGATTCCAGCATCACACTTGGCTCTCCATCAAAATGGTTCAAATGGCCAAAGAGACCCCATGCAGAACTGCCAATTTATCCCAGCCCAAGTGCACTGTCAGCTGGTTATTACTGAATTAAAATGTCCATTAGAAACTGGAGGAAAATCTACCTCTCCAATCACACAGAGATGAATCTTTGCTTAAGGAATGCACAAGGGTGCATTGTTGAAGATTTTACCTTTCCACAGGTTTTCTGCCATGTTTTGAAGCAGAAATATGTGATCAGGATTTAAACATCCACCTCTCTGAGGCTGCCCTTGACTTGAAGCTTGTGGGAAATGTAAAATTTGGATTCCACCCTATAACCACGTGAGACTTGAAGCATCAGTGTGGAAGGGAGTAGCATCTAGGAGAAAAGTCCAATCTCCTAAAGTCATGTCCTCAGTAAACACTGGATGTCCAATAATAACAGCAGCAATACAAGGAATCACCTGGAATTATGCACAGATTCCAGTAGTGACTGGAATTATGCACAGATTCCAGTCCAGGTGACTACAGCCAGAACAAAAGGCCACAAAATTGTGCAAAATACACTGAACCAGGACAGGTAGAAGTTTTTCATGCAGAATATCAAATAATGCCAGGAATCCAGTGGCAACCAAAACTCTTTAGTGCAACTTATCACCCCAAAAGCATCTCAGTTTCCCCTGAAAATGGCTTTGAGTAGTTTGGTACTTTATGTTTATCAACACAAATTCATGAAAACACGCCACCTTCCCAAATATTTTGTAAATCTGTAATTTTAAACAATTCTAGATTGGCCAAGAATTTCTGTAAAGAAAATAAAACCCAAACACAATAAATTGCCATTTTCACTGTTACCACAGCACTGACACAAATGGTGGTGGTGTTTCCTACATGCTCAGGGAAAATCAGTAATCCCATTTTCAGACTGGACTTTTCCCTGAGGATGACACACATTTCCCATGGCCACAGATTCTCTCTCCATCGCTCCCCCACGTGTCCAGCTCGGATCTGCTCTGCCTGAATTATCCCCTCAGTGCCACCACTCAGTTCTCACAACTCCACAGGATTATTTCCCATTTCCAAATGGATTTCAGACCAGAGGAAAGGCACTGAACTCCCTGCTCCCCCTCTATAAAACAAATGCTCCAGGAGCACAAGTGCCATGAAATCCCTCAGCTCCTCTTCCCAGAGAAGAAGAGGAAAGCCATTCCCAAGGCTCCTGTGTCCTGCAGCACAGAACTTTTGGAGATGTGACTTTTCTTCCAGATGCAGCTCCCTTCCACTGATCCTTAATTCTCACATGTCTCTCCTGAGCCAGCACAGAGGGAAACCCAGCATCTCCCAGCTCTGCTGAGGGACCAGAGCTGATCATTTCAGCTTCTGCCAGAAGCCCCCAGGACTTCCAGGGATGAGGGCAGCAGGGCAGGTGTCTGTGGAAACACAGAGAAACCACCGAGTCTCCAGGGAGGATGGACTGGAGAGGAGGAGGGGAATTATTGTGGTTGAGAAAAGGGAAGGGGTTGGTCGGGAGAAATGCTATTAAAGCACCATGACAACAGAGCAGGGTGATGGAGAGGTCAGTCCCTTTCAATAATGCTCTTTTTTTCTTGTCCAAATGAAATACTTGGCCACGTCCACCGGCAGAGTTCAGCTGGAGGTAAATGACCAGACAGGGGGGCCATAAAGTGTCTGGAGATGCTGCTGCTCTGGGGGCTGCCCGGCCAGCGAGGCAATTTCCACAGCAAAAGCCTCCGAGACGGCTCCGAGGCAAAGGTGCCCCCGTGCCCCCGGCGGCACGGAGGGGCTGCGGCTGCAGCCTCCCCGCCCTGCCCGAGAGCCAGGAGCGAGCACCGAGGGCTTGTCAGTAATGAGCCGGTGATTAATCCTGATAGACGTGCAGCCCTTGGAATTGCTTTTCAGCTGCTGCTGGTAGGTGGTCAAATTATACCTTTCCATCACATTTCCCACTATACTGCACATCTCCTCAGTACATTTTCTCATGAAACACTGGAAGGATTCAGAACAATTAAACCTAACGACTGAGTAATTCCCACTCCTTTTTTTTTTTTTTCCCCCTAATATGAAATCATTCTTTCTAGTGCTTCAGGAAAATAAATGTAAGCTCTAGAGCTCCGAGTCAGTATTAATGTACCAAAATGGTGCATTGTAACAGGAGATGCAACACAAAGATTTACTGTTTCCCGGAGCGGGTGCTGGAGCCAGCTGAACGGGCATTTAAAGTTTTCAACTATGCATGACAGGTGGAAAAGCTTTCAGGGAAAAAAAATAAATTATTGTATAGTGGCTGGTTCTGATATTATACAAATGAGAGCATTTCCTGCCTATCACAACCTTCCTTAAGGCTGGGAGGGTTTTGGTTTTTTTTTTTTTCACTGTTATTTATTCACTGACAACTGATTTATTTCTTAATTTATTTCCTAAGAGTACAGGAGTGGTGGCACATAAGCAAATATGTCAGGGAGCAAATATACAGCCCAGACATATATTCCTGTAAGGCCAGGGTAGCTCTGCATTCAGTGGTTCAGCTTCCCCTTCACCACTATTTATGTATTTACAGGAACTAAAAGTCTTTTATCAAAGTAGCTGCTGTAAGGCAAATTCAAACCTCATTTTACCTGCAGTAATGTGTTTGCTTTAAAAAAAGGGGAGGGGGCAGAACACTGTCATGAGTTCTTATCTCCACTGAGCAAGTTGGTTTCTATTTTATTTATCATTAGTTCTTCCCCTTCGTGCACTCCTTTGGAATAATAAATTGGAGTGGTTCCTCCCGTTCCAGGTTTAATTTTAATATGCATGACCTGAGCAGTTATAAAGAATATGCAGAAAGTCTTTTTATTTTTTTCCCCCCCTTACATCCTAAAACTTCAGCTCATCCCTGGCAAATTCTCTCTCATTCCTGTCCCCAGTGATATCAGCTCTCCTCTCATGGTCACTGGTGTAGGGGAGGGAACTAAAGGGATGCTTGATCCAAGACTCTGCTGGCATTAAGCATCAAAAATACAAAAAGATTTAACTTTTTCACCAAGAATTAGAGGAAATGCTGAACAAAAATGAATCACAGGGCGTTGTCGTTACTCTGCTTGGAAAATTTATTTACTAGGAATGAGTAAATAATTAAAAAAAAAAATAAATGTTTTATATGAACATTAAGTCTGTATGGCAATGCCTACAGTTTGGAGGTTTACAACCTGTTCTTGGGCTCTCCTAAGTTTTGCCATTAAAGAGGCTTTAGGAAATGGCTGACAGCTCTGCTCCCTTTATTTTTCAGGCACTATCACAGGGTGCATTTCCATGCACGTTTCCCATCAATACAATTCCATAATCCAGTCCACAAAGTGTGCAGAAGGAGCAGTGCAGCTCGACAGGTATTTAAAGAACAGCATTAAAATGGGATGTTTGGATTTGCAGAGCAGGAAAAAAAGGGGGGGGAAGGCAGGGACTGAGCAGAAGAGCACAGGCAGTAATTATAACAATACCTTGTGCCTTGCTGAGTGTTCCATAGCATGACTCATTAGATCCTAACAATGCCTCGGAGATAGGAAGTGTCATTATCACTATTTAATAAGTGGGGGAAACTGAGGTAGGACGAAAAGAGAACGTTCTTGCCCAAGGTCATTGAGCAAACAGCCCCAGAAGAGCCAGGATCCCTTTTCTAAGCCCCAGCCCTGTGTTTCCCCCTGGAGCAGGGACCCTTGAGCTGAGGAATCTCTGATCCTTCCCGCAGCATCCTCCCCGTTACGGCTCCGTGAAGAGATCACCAGAATGGAAAAGAATTTGAGCTGTTAAATTACATAAGTGTGTAGTCACCACCTAGCAATGGAGAAAAAAGGGCTGGATATTTTCAGTTACAACTAGATTTTCTAACCAGATGGCCAGAAGAACTGACGTCACTCACATTCCAAATTACAGAGCTGCTTGAAAGCTGCTCCAGCGTTAAGGATGCACCAGGCCTGCCTTCTAAGTCAGTTTTCCAAACCCCTTTCTGCACAGAGATCAGGAGGGGGTTTGACATCATTTTTGCTATGCTGTTGAAAAGCTGCTCCTTTTGGGACACACCTGTCCCAGGCTCCCTCAGGGATGCTCACATCTCCTCTTCCTGGAATGAGGCCCCAATTCAGCTTTGAACGCTTACCAGGGTCCTCAAAAATCCTGAACTGGGGAAGTTTTTTAACTTTCACTGAAAGCTTCACAGAAGGAACCATCCTCTTAACACTGACTGCTCGTATTTAACTCAACTGATCAGCTGGATTTTGGCTCCAGAAGAAAATCCCAGCAAACACAAGAGCCCAGGCAGGGCAACAAGACAAGGGGGAAAAAAGGAAGCAGGAAGTGCAGACCTGTCTGTTCTGAAATTTTAGATTTCAACACAGAATCAACTGTGATATGAAATATTTCAGATCTGCTATACTTTTTGCTGCTTTCCCCTTCTCTCTTTTCTTTATAAATTTAAAAGCAAAAAGTCAATGCAAAGCCAGCAGGAGCCTTGCAGCACAGGGAAGGCTGGATCCAATTCCAGGGCAAGAACCCTCTCCACCCCAGCAAAGTGAAAGGTCTGAACGAGTTCCAAAAACCCATCAATCACTGGCTGGACATTTTCTCACCTTCAGTGAAATGAAATACATAAGGGGCCTGCAAAACATTTTTAACCCAAGCCAGTTCAGAGTTCTGGGAGACTAAGAGAGAAAATCAGAAAGATCCAGATCCTCGGTATGTTGATTTTCTACTACAGCACCTTGAGGATCAGGAAAGTAACATTATGCCAGTTAGAAGAGCTGATACTGCCTCAGGACAGCTGGCCACATTTCCAGAGAATGCTAACACTGACAGGCTGCAGGCCCCACACCAATGTACCACACTCAGCTGTGACAGGACCAACATTTCGGACTTCAGCAGCTACTCACAACAGCAAGAGGGCAAATTCTGGGTACTGCACAGTCCTGGACTATGAATCATGGAATCACTGAGGCTGGAAAAGACATCCAGGATCAGAGTCCAGCCTGTGCCTGATCCCCACCTTGTCACCAGCCCTGAGTGCGACTTCCAGCCCTTCCTTGGACACCTCCAGGATGGGGACTCCACACCTCCCTGGGCAGCCCCTGCCGAGGCCTGAGCACCCTTTCCATGGGGAAATTCCTGCTGCTGCCCACCCTGAGCCTGCCCTGGCCCAGCCTGAGGCCATTCCCTCCCCTCCTGTCCCTGTTCCCTGGGAGCAGAGCCCGACCCCTCCGGCTGCCCCCTCCTGTCAGGGAGTTGTGCAGAGCCACAAGGTTCCCCCGATCCCCCTTTTCCCCAGGCTGAGCCCCTTTCCCAGCTCCCTCAGCCTCTCCTGGGGCTCCAAACCCTTCCCCAGTTCCAGCCCCTCAATGTCTCTCTCACTGAGGGTCCCAGCACAGGGGAGGCTTAAACGGAGTCATGAATTTCTCTGTTCACTGCGGCAACACCCCATTGAAAAGCACCCCCCGGGAGCCTGCAATTACCACATCTTTGCCAAGTGTCCCCAGATCCAGCGACAGAATTGCAAAGCACCGTCACGATTTGCACGAGCAGGAAAAAGAGCAACAGGAAAGAGCTCTTTCCACTGGCTATTAGCCTTAAACACTTGGGAGAGGAATGTCAGGAAAAGCAATCTGGTGCAAAGCACACCATTTTGAAGGTGATAAAGGAGGAGTCACAAGAAGAAAACAAGTTCTAGGATGTCTGGCGAGAGGTGATTTCTTTAAATCGCCCCCTGTGCAAGGTGGGTTTTGTCTGGGAGCTGGCACCAAGCCCTGCCAAGCCTCCATGCAAAATAAACCCTTTTATTTCCTCTAATTTCTTTCTCCCCTCTCCCCACGTGAAAGATTCTTGGTTCGGCCTAGAATGATGAATTGAAGGAAGAAAACATCAGGTAAAGAAACAAGGAAAGGGAAGGGAACTCAAGGAACTTTTGCAAAGGGCAGGATGTGTTATTGCTCACAGTTTTCGGAGAAAAGCAAAATAAAGCAGAGTAGGGAAGAAATATTTCCAAGGTACAATACCAGCCCCCAGTTAGGACATCAAAATGCATCCCAGCCCTTGCTCTCCTTGCAAGTTATGGACCAATGTGACAGGGAGAAATCCTGTCCTGGTGCTTTGGGATCCCCCTGTGGTGACTTCCTGAGCAAAAGCACAGTTTGCAAATCTAAGTTACCTGCAGTATGAGACCAGAGCCCAAATTTCAGTATCTCATTCCTCCCTTCTCCACAGGACATGCTTGGTGCAAAAAGCCCCTGAACCAAAGGAATGTGCCCCAGCTGGGGGAGTTTTCATCCATCTGTGCCAGAAGAGGTTAAGGAACACCCAGCAATGTCACCGTGGTCAGTAAGGTGGGTCATTAACCCAACCAAGGAACTTGGAGAAGGCAGCTCTGACTCTCCAGGGAGGAGTTGTCTTGTCCACTGCACCCCCAGGAAAGAACAAAATGCACCAGTGAAGAGGCAACCCCGTTTTTACAGCTTGTCTTAGAAGGGTTCAGTGATTTTGTTCTACCTAGAAACCAGATCAATTCATGGAGCAGTTCAGGAAATGGGAAAAGCCAACAGTCAGTTCCCCAAATCCCCACCTGAGAGTTCTGGGAGCTGTGTGACTGGAATGCCACAAAGCGTTGCTCACACTGTGATTATTGGCTGCTATTGCCCAGAGACAGGGACACACAGTCCCATCACCAGTCACCCACAGTCCTGGGCTGGAAATCTTGGAATATTTGGCTCTAATGGTCAGTCCTGAAAAGACCAAGTCTCATTTCTGGTCACTCTTGATGTTCCCTGCTTACCTTGGCTCTGAGCCCCCCAAGTTCCAAAAGTAAATATAAAATATACAACTCCCCTTGTGCTCCAGCCACCAGACCTGACTGACACCTGCAGAACCATCAATCACAACCACAATATTACCAGGAAAATTCCATCTAAATGCTGGTCAGAACTAAAACACAAACCAAGGTAATGCATTCACACTGGAAATAACTCAGAAAACATGCAAGCAGTGCCCAGCTGTGGGGTGGAAGGCACAGACACACACACACACTCACAAACATTCCCAGTCTTCCCAAAAGCTCCCTGGGTCTCACAGCTGGCTGTGGAAAAATGCAGTAAGTGACAAACCAACCCACCAACTTTATGTATTTCAAATGTTACTTAATAAATGGCCTCCATCAGGTGGTCTGCAGGCTTTCAAATTATTATTCTTGGTAATAAGGAAAACTAACACTTTTTCTGAATAAAGTCACAGTGTCTAAGGGAGAAGTTCAAGCCTAAAAAAGAGAAAGTACATTTTGCTCACCTCCCCCAGTGTAACTGAGTGCACACTCCAGACACCAACAACTCCATGGCAAGAACACCACCTGATGTCACACACATCTAAATTTACTGCTTGTGTTAAAAAGCAATACTTGAGTCACTTTACAAATACTTTTCATCAGTGAAAACCAGCTATTAATTGCAAACCTAATGTATTGTAGGCCGGGACACCTCTATAAACTCAAGAACTCTCCAAGGAACATCCTGGGATTAAATAATAGTCTTATAGTCATTAAAGGCTCTTCCTTTCTCCACTCATTGGGTTTTCTTGCACTAACTGGTGTTTTATTACACATCAGTTGTCCTAGACAATTGATTATCTATCATGATCAGGGGAGGTGAAGAAAGGTTGTTTGACTACAGCTATTAAAGATCCATCAGATTGGTTAAAAAGGGAACAATTACTCTATTGCTTTTCTAGTTTCTCTTCATCTCCCTCAGTTACAAGAACATCCATTTTTATCAGGGATCACAGGATGTCCTGCACTTACTCCAGTCACTCAGGTGTGCTGGGATGAATTCTCCAAGAACAACCACCCTGCCTTGGGACCTGTCAGAAACACCCACTTACAACCAATACCTTAATTATGAAAAAAACAATGTAAAGTTTATTTTTTTAAAAGACAAACCACCTCTGCTATTTATCAGGCAGCACAAACTCGACTGAGAAGTTGCAGCTGCTGCACTGGAGAGATCTCCCTGAACTGGAATGGCCGTGGAGGCCAGGCTGACACACAGACTGGGGAGACTGGTGCTGGGTGCTTTGACACACAGTCTCTGCCAGTGCTGTTCTAAGGCCACACAGATAATTCTACATTCTGAAATAGGACACAGTAATGCAGGGATTGACTACAGGCATCTCCAGAAAAGGGAGAGGATTCTGTGTGAGCAGCATAACATATCCCTTGATGATCCCAAGCCATTACACTGCCAGGGACTCATGACCATCACTGCCCTTCCCCACCTGCAGCACGAACTGGAGTGAAGCCACTTGTCATGGAGCAGGCCCAGGAACAGAACCGAGCCTGGAACCAGGCTTGGGCACATCATCTCCAAGGTTTTAGCCAACACAACCCATTCCTCTCTAAATCATGTGCAGTCTGGGGAGCAGAGTCCTTGAAAGAGTGACTATTCCAGACACACAGACAAAATAAACAGCCCCACAACCCAAACAGCCAGCACAATTAGACTAAATTGTTGATCATTCCAACAGCCCGAAAAGAATAGATGATGAAGAAACATCTGTGTAAATTAAAAGGACACTTGGAGCCAGAGGAGCCTCACTTGAGATTCCAGGATGCACTATAAACATCCCAGCAGAGCCCCAGAGCTCATGCTCACCCCACACAGCTGGGACCAGTTAGATTCTGTCAATGGTTTCCTGTCGCCCTTTGGAATTACAGTAAGGTAGCAAATGCCTTTAGTATAAACAAGCTTTGGGAGAAGCAAATGTTTTTGCCCCAGTTCAGTGTGAACAGCTGGAACCAAGGAGTGCACAGCTCACATGGGAACCAGGAGAGGGCAAAGCAGATATTATTTTTACTACATAGCTGAGGTGCTTTGGAATTCATCCTTAAAACAAACAGCAGCAAAAAATCCAAACTCCAAAGACTCTGGTTCTCCTTCACTTCTTTCCCAAATAGGAACAAGTTTATTTCACAAAGCCTCTGTCAGAGAAGACACTTGGGGCACAGTCTCCCAGCCTGGGGAAGGACCTCTGCAGAAGCTGAGGGACTGGCACGTGCCATCTTTGCCTGGAAGTGCTCACTGGATGGAATCCTCCTGCCTGAGTTTACCCCTGAAACCCCTACACTCCTCTATTTAGAACACTTCCCTGCTCTCATACCTATTCTGATTTCAGGCACACTGAAAGGCTGTGCTGGGTGAAGGGAGTTGGTGTGGATTACATTTATATCCATATATTTAGTATTATGATAAAACAATCAGGTTGCACAACAGCCACCTCAACTCTGCTACACCTACTCATTACCTTTGTCCTCCTCTCAACACTCTCATTCATTTGCTTCATTTTCTGCTAAATTAGATTTCAAGAAGGAAGTCAGTGCCTCTCGATGCATTTACAGAGCATGAAGCACAGAAGGTCATGACTCTGGTTTCCAGCCTCTACTACAGCAGGAATAATAATGAACCTGGTGTTGGTGTTACAGTGAAATGGAGCCTGTAATCACAGCGTGAGATCAGAGAGGGACGTACTACTATTAGCATAGAGAGAAACAAAAGTCAACAAAGGAATGCCAAAATGATGTCAATAGGAATCAGTCCAGATTTACACAACTGTCGTAGAAAATAAAACCTGAAACTTGGGAGGGGGGTAATTCAGACCATTCCCTTGCTCAGATTATTGTCCTTAGCCACGAATACTCAGAAGTGGGAGAAGATTCAATATATCTACAATTCCTTCAATTGTCATGTAGTTTGACATAAATCTGCAGTAATTCCAAAGTGTTGTTGGGAAGAAAAACTATAAAAAAACAAACTTAAAATGACTAGATGAAATTCTCTAAAAGTATCAAATTATTGCAACAGGGAGACATTTCTTCTCTGGGGTCTTTACAGAATGAAGCTTAATCTGCATGAGAAACTGCTTCAATTTAAGCTAAAATTCCAGATAGGTTTTGAGGGTTTTTTTCCCCCCCTTTCTGAGGTCAAAACTGTCTATTTAACAAGGTCTCTTTGTTCATTATATATGCATATGCAGTTTACAAACTGAGTCAAGAGAGACATTTTGTGCCATTTCTGATAACAGTTCCACAGACTCAAACACCTCTTTAGCACTCGATCTATGAGTCAACACTCCAGCAACTGACTCTGAACTGCTGGGTTTTTCCTATGGCAACCACCATACTCACTTAAATGAAAACATTCTGCAAAAAAAAAAAAAAGAAGAAGAGAGGGAATGGGATTAGATCCTTGCCAGGACAGTTTCTTCTATGATCAAATTAGAAGTAAACTCTAGGAGTTATTAGATGTGAACAGTTAGTTGTCTGCAGGTTGTTCCTCAGGTCATGAAGACGTGCATGGAGAGGAGAGGGAAGACAGCAGGCTGGGAAAGGCCAAAATCTGGCTTAATTTATATTCTCTATAATCTGTTCTTTTTTCCTACCAGCGGTGGCTCAGAATGCTGATGCATGTGCCTTTTGAAAGTTAACATTTAACAGAGATTTCAGGTCTACTGAATTCCAAGAAATAAAAATAAACTCTTGCCCTGCTTTAGCTGCCAGCTGAGGCCAATGTTTGCTATGGGGAGTGCTTGGAACCACAGAGATTTTTGGGTGGAGGAGTTCCAGCAGCCTCACAGGCTGTGCCCCCCTACCCCACACACCATTTCTGGGGCAGCTTGGACCCACTGCTGCTTTTCCCTTCCTTATCCAACTTTTCCAGCTACAGGTTATTAGCAGAGTTTTTACAAATATCATATTCACTGTGGTCACACACAAGGGTGCATTGAACAGACTTTGGGTCCCACAGCTCAGCTCCAAACATCCCACCCCATCCCTCACCCAGTGATGGAATGAGACCACCACACCTTCCCCCACCAGTCCAGGGCCACGCTGCTGGAATGAGGAGGATTTCACCAGAAATGTCTCCTCCTCCAGCCCAGGCTGCAATTAAGATGTTTGGAACTGCCTTTCCTGTGGTCAGTGTCTGAACTGTCAAAATAAAAGGGGAAATGTGGTTAAGTGTTCCAGGCTTTGTTCTAAACCCAACTATTATATGGAAGAGCTGCTCATTTCCCAGGATCTTCTCCAGGCTGACCTCTGGGCTGCAGTTAAAGTGCTGTTCACAATGACACTGTTCAGAAATGTCAGGACATGCTACAGGACACCCAACAGGAACAGCCACATTCTAAATTCAATGAGTGGACCCCTCAAACAACACCCACAATAAAATTCCACATGAGCTCATCCACCTTTTTCTTAGCACGAACCTCCCTCCCACTGCCAGGCAGGTGAGGATCCCTTGGCTGTGTCTGTGCCTCTCCTGGGCTTTCACCCATCTTTTCCCCAGGTAAAAATACCAACATTCAACAAGCAGATGCAACACTGTTTGAAAATAAAATTACCTCTCTCTGGTGAAAAGACACACTGGGCTGCTTGGAGCAAATATACATTTATCTTAAGACTGTCACTAATGTGCAAGATTCTGATGGATTCCTTCTCTTTTTTTTTTTTTTANGTAAAAGCAATATATCAAATAGAGCATGCTTCTTGAATATTTCTGAGAAAATTATCTACCTGTAAAAGCAATTATACTGAGCCCTAAGGTGCAAATAATTATGTCCACAGAGTACAGAAGTTCCTTGATTTGTCTTGATTTTGAATGTAAAATGTGGAAGCAAGAAGAGCGTCAAATGTGACACACTTTTATCAGAACAGGAAAGTTTACACAAAAACCAGAGCTGGGGATTTCTTCTAAAGGCAAATTTACCAAAGTTCTATGACTCAGCATTTTTAAGAGATGTACCTTTAGGTCTTAAAGGAGGGAATATTCCCTATAATGAGGAACAACTGAATATTCTACCGTGAGAAACTGCAGTGAGGTTTTTTTTCACTTCAGCTATAGATGCCTGTATATGTCCTGTGACTATTTCTGAAGCCAATAAAACCAAAACTCAGGGGAAAAAAAACCCACAGAAATTCTGTCTGGTTTGTGCACAAAACCATAAATTGCTCCCAGCTTCCCTGGAAGCCAGCTCCAAGCCTGGTCACAAAACAAGCTTCCAAATCTCAACCACCTCAGTCCAAGTTTGAATTATTATAATGACACCTGAAGAGCCCAGAATTACTTTCTAGTCTGAGGGTTGGGACCCTGCAGAGACACCACCAGCTCTTGTTTAGGGCTGTTTTGATGAGTGAAATGACATTCTTCTAGCAACACGAAGCTACAAACCCATCCAAAACAATTTCAGGCATCATCCCAGAACACAGCTCTGAAGATGTTTACAAGTGGACGTGTGTCAGGAGGCTGCAGGCCAGGGAGCAGGGTGGGGGCAGGTGATTTCTTGTTGCATCTTGAGAGACTCCTGCAGCAGGCAGACGGAGAGGAGATGATAAAACCCACTCAGTGCCATTAACAGGAACGGGGCAGGGGCTTTTATCTGATGCCAGAGGTTGCTACCGAGCCACTTGAAAAGCACCTACTGAAATGTAACCCCCAGTGTGGATGGGAAGAGAGGGGAGCAGTTTGAAACTACTCCTAAAAAAGCAGAGCACAGGGCTTGTGGAGACTGAGTGCAAACCCTGAGGAAGGCAGGGGAGGGTTGGGAAGCACGTGCATGAAACACTCGCTCCATTAAGCCCCAACTCTGCAGCTCACCCAGAGGCTCTGGCAGAAACCCCCTCGGTGCTGGTGAACCCCAAAGTGCTTCCCACAGCAGCTGGGTTCAGCCACCATGAATTCACTTCATGGCCAGGATACCTCCCTGTTGGAAACACCCCTCAATTAAAGACACACAGATTTCAGTCTGGCTTTGCACACCTGAGAAGGCAAAACCCACCCCTCCGAATTCAAAAATGGGGAGAGGGGGTGAAATCAAGATTCCACCTTCAGAGCACAAGAGGATCACATTTCTTCTCCACCCCACACTCCCCTCACCACCCTCCCTCCGCTTCCTTCTTCTCCTTTTTTAATACTCTTCCAGGTCTGGCAACCCATGTGTTTTTTTTTCCTCCATAGAAACCGACATAACAGCGAGTTTGAGCCAGGCTCCAGCTCCACAAACACAGCCTGGCCCAGGGCAGACTCAAGAGAAACACGGAGACATGGAAAGAAATGTCCAGGATACCCCTCAGGCTGCCAAGCACATCTGATCCTTCAAGGTATCACTCTGAACTGCTCAGGATAAAGGCACAGTCCCATCTGTCCAGGAAGGCAACACAATCTGTGCCCTCTGCTCCACACCAACTCCTCCAGCATACACCAAATAATGACAGTAGGGAACAGCACCCATTACAGGTAATTAATCAAGCATGGCAGAAGGAATAATGTGCCCAAGTGGCACTGAAGAAGCAGCAGTTTGTCACAAGAGGTCACAGAATCACCACACACCTCACTCATGTATGACTCTGCAGACACCAAAATGCACACAAATTAAACATGGCTATAATTGACTTTTTGCAGCTGGAGGAACAGACATAAGAGGACCCAAGAATTTGCCACAACAAGCAAATACAGGAACAAACCTCAGTTCTTCTACAATTCAGAGCTGTGCCCTAACCTGTCAGGAAGGAGCAGAGCAGCTCAGCTGTGTGTCCAAGGCCATGTGTAGCCATCAGACAGTTCTCCCTTATCTAAGCCAAAGCAATTTATGCTTGCAAGAGCAGGAGACCATTTCCAATGTTAAAATGAAGTTTTGAGTGCAGAGGCTGTAGGAAAATACCCTGCTGGACACTGATGTGCTCCATGAGTGCATTTTCATCTTAGTGCAAAAAACTGAGGCAAAGAGAGAGCAACAAATAAATTGAAGAAATTATTTATCACAATTTAGGGCTTTCTGCAGTATTTCTGTTGCCTTTCAATACAAGAAACTTCAAACCTTTGAATAAAAAGATTTCAAAAAGGCCAGAGAAAGTGGACTCACAGCCCTGCAATATTACAGTTATTCTTCTGAAATGTTAGGGAAGGAAAACACCACAGCTACAGTATGGAAATGCCAAGTGAAAACAATTCCTGCTATCAGCAGGGGCAGGCTCCAAGCTCCCTTGCTGCTCCTTCCCCCCCCCCAATCTGCAGGAAACACCAGCCCAGCCCACCCTGGGCACTCAGTGGCCTCCCCTGTGCACTTGGAAAGCAGAAAGGGACAGCAGGGCCACAGAGGCTTGGGAGCAGAGAGATAAAGGAGCCCAGCATTTTTGGAGGGAAGAAGGAAAAGGGCAGACACTGCTCAAAGCAAGGACATCACCCTCAAGGCTGTGAAAACAGCCTGTGCCAGGCAAATTCGGTGACTCTGGCTTTTGTGGGAAAATAGGGATTCACCCCTGGAGAGGAGGAGGAAGCTCCAACACTCCCTCCCCTCTCCTCTCTCTAAGCACAGAGACAGGAGGCTGCAGAGCATCTCCAGAGAAGCTGGCATTGCAGCAGACCCATCTGCTCATCTGTGCTGCCAGGGAAAGAATAAAACTCATCAGCAAGTGCAGATTTGGGGTGAAAAGCCCTGGGACAGCAGCTGGGCTGTGTGGGATGCTGCACGCCCTGCTGTCAGTCCGCCAGGCCCGTGGCACTCTGAACACACAGCGAGTGGCCCTGGCAGCCAGGGCCCTCCTGGGCACCAGGATGATGCTTCTGCAGGTGACTGATTCACCTTCTCTGCTGGTGGTGACCTGAAACTCTGTGCCAGGGCATCCCCCAGGATCCAGAGCAGGGCACACAGAATGCACAGACTGGACCTTCCGCTCTCCCCTGCTTCCTCCAGACATTCTGCTCCTTCTGTGCACTCCTGTTAACCTCAACAAATGCAGAGAGCAGAAGAATCAAACAACTTCAGTTAAGTCATATTGGAGATTCCCATCAATGTAGTGCCATGTGACTTCCAGAAATCCAGCTCTGATTTCCCCCAGCTCAAAAATGATTGGGATCAATCCAGCTGAGCTCAACTCCAGCTCTCCTGTACCTTGCCCAGAGTACCATCCCAGCTCAGGGGAGAGCTCTCCTCCTTCCCCCCCCATCCTGCTCCCCTTTTCCTCTCTCCTGCTGCAGCTCCTCTGTGACCCTGGCACAGTCACGCATTTGGTTCCAGTCCAGGATACGACTGCACTGCAATAAACAACTTTTCTTAGAATTCTATTCCCAACCCCCCTTCCCCATCCTGTGTATGTTGTCTGAGGCTGTGGTTCAAAACACCGAGACAGAATTATTGCAACCCATCTTTTTTACACACTGTGCAGACTGTCTCCTCAGCATGATGCATTTTTAATAGGTTTTCTAAATGCAGACAACCAGGCTGCTAATAACAAGCTACTTTTTTTCCCCCTTTTCTTTCCTCCTCCTTTTATATTTTTTTTTTCACAAGGTAAAACTGCTGCAGAGCTTTGATGTCTCACTGCACCTTACTCAAAGAAACACAGTTTATATGGCAAACAATTGCAAAATCCACAGCACTCGAGCTGTTAAACCTGTAACAGGCACCACTGGAATGATCCTGGTGCTTGCCTGACAGTCCTCTTAGGTCCACCACAAGTTCTACTCTTGCAGGCCACAAAAAGAACACTGTTTGAACATGAGCTGAACAAAAGATCTCAGGATGCTGGGCACCGAACCAAGGAGAGAGATAAACTCCAAATTTAGCCTGCCACAGGCAAAGCCCATCTCCTGCAACACTTCAGACAACTCAGGGAGAACTCCTCCTCCTCGTTGGACTGAGATGAAGAGAAGAAATCCTGTTGTCTGGCTGGAACACCTTTCATCTCCTGTCCTATCTACATCTTCACTTTGCAGCTACCCCCTCTGCATCCTTGGCACCTCATAAATTGCGGGGCCACCCTTGCAGGGATCAATCCCCAGCTGCTGGAAAAGGGCTGATCCTGCATTGCAGGGTGTTGCTTCAGCCCATGCCCCAGGTGTGACAGGAGAGTTACTGAACAACAACACCCAGGAGGATGAGAGCAGGAGGTTCTGGCTCTGCACGTGGGTGGCTGGATGGATAAAAGATGATAAAAGATAGAGAGGCAGGTGGGCACTCCTTGCTAGGAAAGAAAAAGGCATCACTCTGCTCAAGCTTTCCTAAACTCCATTGCACTTTCAACCTTTAAAAGTAAAGCTACAATTTAGCTCCATTTTTGCTGAAAAAAATACGCATATAAATAAAAACCAGGAGCACTGATGTCACTAACTTCTTTTCCCCCTGCTTTTCCAAAAACGGAACTTTAAAAATGGGCCAAAATTCAGGAGAAAAGGCTCTACTGTCTCCAGAGCTAAAATGTACCAGTTTGACTTGGCAGCTGAACAACTTTCCACTGATTTGATGCTTTCCCCCTCCTCGAATTCTCCCATCCAAATGCAGCTGGAAATGTCGTTAGAGAAAAGAAGAGGCATTTCCTGTGCGGTTCCCCCTTCCCCCACCACATTCTTGGCACAAAAGGCAAGGGAAAAGCTAGAGAGACAGAGTGTGCATAAGAGGGAGAAGAGAGAGGCAGTGTGCAGGGATTTCTGGCTGCTCCCCAGAAAACGTACAACAGGAATTGCACGGCTCCAACGAGACAATTTACCCCCTTTCTCCAAGGCTCTGGAGCCCTTGGTTCAGTATGGAATGGTGGTCAGAGACAGGAGCATAGCACTGCAGCCTGGACAGGACACGTTCCAGATACTGCAGAGTCCCTGGAGGAGAGATCCAGGATACTTCCCACAACCAGCCACACGCAGTTCAGTTATTTACACCTTAAATCCAGCTGCATTAAAGTCCTTCAGAGCTCCAGAAGTGTAAGGAATAATGGGGGAGAGGGATTGAGGACAGACAGATGGGATGGGGAGACAGAGAAAGAGTTTCTTTTAATGCTTTGGTCTTTGGCCACATTTGACTGACTGTTTTTAACACCGCACTCTGAAAAAGGCACCAGGCAAGGCTTTGCACAGGACAAGTTTCCAGCACCCTGTTTTCAGAGCGTGTGTATTCAGCACTTTGTGAAAATTAAATCCCTCCAAGGTATCCAAATCCAAGGCCTGGAAGGGGCTGGCATTTCTGAAAGCAGTCTGCAGAGCCCCAAAGGTCTGTGCCGCTGGCTGCTGCCCAGTCATTTTGCACTGTGGTGCCCTGCAGAAAGCAGCCATTGTCCCAGCCCAGAACCCCCGATGCCACTCCCAAAGTGCTGCAACATTCAGGGTTCTTTGTGAAAATGATCCCGCAGCAACAGTCGTGAGCTGGGTACTGCAATCTGACTTCCCCTGGTTTCACTTAGTCACTCTGCTCCAGAATGGATCAAAGCCTCCACAAAGGTTGAGTCAATTTAAACATTCAGTTTGCTTCTTGAGCTGTGAATTAAATGCATTCTTTGGTGGCTGGGTAGGGATGAGTGACTCAGTCTGTATAAACATTAACTGACTCTAAAGCTAATGGAAAAAAGAAATATGGAAAGGAGAAAAACAGAATCATACGTAACTTCTTGTTTCAGCTGGCAGCAAACCCAGATTCGGTGGGTGCACAGCAGCTCGTGAGGACTCTGTACTGTGCAGTCTGGTTTTTCTAGGGCACAAATACACCCCTACCTTTAGGATTCTTTAAGTCTCAGTCCGAAATTCACATCCGTGCAGGGGAAGGGAACACATAAAGGGTGTGGCCTAATGACTTCCTTCTTTGTTCTGCAATCAAACAGCACCAGGCTATCTCTGCCCTCGCTTCCTCCTTGGCAGAGGAAGAATTCTCAGTTCACTAAGACCTTGCTCTCTCTCTAAAAACTTCCAATGGATCCCATTCTTTCAGCAGGGACCCTGCAGAAGTTTTTAGAGACCTCTAACAAGAGCACAGCGCTGCGAGCACGTGCATATACAAGCAATTCCTATTCCAAAGAGTTTAAATCCAAAGAAAAGAAAGGCCCCTTTTTGCAGATCTGGATTAACACGATTTAGATCATACTTACAGAGGATTTATGTGGCAAAGGAATTAAATTTACATATCCTTAGCCCCAGCTTCCACTGGAGCGGCTGCGAGACTCCTCACTACGATGTTCCATGGAGCACATGGAACTTCAGATCCTCAGAGCACTGCCTGGCTGCCTCTGTGCAGAGTCAGAGATGTTCTACCTGGGGCTTAAACACGAAGAAAAGGCAGAGAAGCAGATGCTGTGCTGAGTGTGCAGACACCTCTGCAAACAGGCTCCGAGGGCACTGACCTTCCCTTATCTGCCCTGCGCCGATAACGCGCACTTGGCACCGGCACCGCTCGGGGCTGCCTGCCTGGGAGATGATTTAGAGGGGCAGCCCCTGCTGCTCTGCTACTGCATTTCACTCTCACCTCTGTGCTCCGTGACGGGGGCAGAGGTGGGCCTGGGGAAATCAGCTTCACTGGGAACCAGCTGCCAACGCTGCCGTGTGTGCGCTCGCAGGCTGGGGACTGCGCTGAACCCTCTGTACAGCAGCATAAAGCAGCCTCAAAGTAAACAAAAAGGCCCTGCAAGAACAGACTTTATATTCATGGTTTCTGCAACAGGGCAAGTCCTGTTGTGGCCCCAGCACAGGTGTAACAATGCACTGTGTGTTTTGCACCCTCCCAGGTCACGTCTGTACCCAGGAACTGTGAGACAGAGCAAGGCCTGAGACTGTTCCTTAGCTCTAAGTGACCAAAAAAAACCACAGCTCACCTTGGAATGTCTGCTATGGACACTGCCTGTGGATGTCCACTTCTCCACACGTGCAGACATGTGAGCCCCCACATCCATCATCGTCCAACTACTTAAACTGTTTTAAAATCCATTAAGAACTGAGGGGTGAGAGGCAAAAGCTATAAGCCAGATCACTGGGGGAGAGCTAAACAAGGGTCATCTCACTCTCTTCCTTCCTCTACTAAATCCAACAGTGTCCCAAACACTGAAAACTGGGCACTGGACCTGAAGAACAGCGCACATATTCCTTCATGTAAGTAGTGGAAAGCTCAGCCAGCCCTGCTTCCTGCACTTTCTGACCTCTCGTGTGGGCAGGACTTAAAGAAAAGTCAAAGGCTCCCAGAGAAAAAAGACAATTTCATATACTGCTCTATATATTAAAGTAACCATTACAGTCTTATACTTAGGAATGTTCCAGAACCAAGGCAAAGCAATTAATTCTCATTCAAGTGAGGTGGTTTTCTTATCTCCTCCCTCCACAGACTCTCCCCACTGCTGCATAAGGGCCCTACAGGGCAGTAACGGGAGCATTCAGCTACAGTTTGCTGTTTTTCTAGAAAAGGAAGTGAAAGTGCACTAACATAGAAAGAACTTTAAATTAATGCTGCAGATCAGCAAGAGCCAGCTCACACTGCCTGGGAGTGCCTCGTGGCCCCAGATTCTCCAGCACACTGCAGACAGTCTGGACACCTCCTAAAGCACTTTGTTCCTCTGGATGTCCTTCTCCTCCCTTCTCCTGCACACCAAAAGGGAGAAGGTGTCCATCCTCTAAGCCCCAGCCAGGTGCTGAAATGAAATCCCGAGCTCCACTGCATTGCAAAAGCAAAACCTTAGGATGGAAAAAGGCTTCCCAGAGCTATTTGAGAAGCATCTCCTAACACGTGTCAGTGAAATTCTGGGCTTTGGGAACTCAGAATAGTTCAGACCTGAGTATTTTCAGCAGCAGAAAATGGATGGAGAACACTTCAAAATGTGCTGTAAGACACTAAGCAACTGCAGGCCTCACTGAGAACGGGAAAGCTCGCTGACTTTACAGCACAATACTGATAGGAATCCTGGCTTTACCATGAATTGCTTTGATCCATCCCAGCTCTGCCTGTAACTCAGGGCCCACCTCATAAAAAGTCCTTATTTCAAGTGTTCTGAGCCTCTAACTCCAGTTTGCTGTCCAGGGTACACATGTAATCGAGAGGTGGAGAAACAAGAAGTGTTTCAAGCAAGTGCTCAGCCCTGCAGACAGATCCCCACAGGTTCATGTGTCACTACCACCTTTTCCTTCCGAAGCTGCTCGTCTGCACCACGGCTACCAGTGTGGTTAGACTGAGTTAAGAATCCGTGGTTAAATATCTGTGGTCATAGTAAGTAAGTGAAAAAAGGTGGTTGAACTCGGTAGGGGTGGGGTGAACACAGCCAAGGAGGAATGAAATGTGTTAAGTATCAGTTTCTCAAAGCTCCTCTCCATGAGTAGCCATGCTCACTTTGTTCTGGGAAGAAAGAGGCAAAACACCCTCCTTTTTACTGGCAAATTTCAGTGGTGGTAACCAGATGTGTTGGGATTTACCAAGCAGTGACATCCACATGCAAGCAAACACTTGAATTTTGTCAGGATGTTTATCCCTGGTGTGTGGCTCCATCACTGCCAGCTACACTGGGGTACTCATAGCTGCTACCACCACTATCCTGTGCTACAAAACTGAAAGGTGGCGACTTCAGAACCACCAGTCCAGTACACAGGAGCGATGGATGGTGTAGAAGTGCTGAGGTTATTTGGCCCAGGTGGACAAGAGGCTGTGCTGTGTCCCCAGGGAGGATGAGGCTCACACAGAGCAGCCCAGCTTCTGCCTGAGCTGCTCTTTCCAAGTCCCTTTTGTTTCCCCACAACACTTTGCACACTCACTGTCTGTCTCCGCTTCCTCCTGCCTACCCTGTGGTCGGAGTGGGAAGCCAAGGGACTAAGGCCAATTAAATGTGGGAGCAGGTGGCAGCCAGGTGGAATTATGGGAAGGAGAGCAGAAATTTCCTCTATTCTCAAGGATCTGCTCTCTCTGCACTGAGATCATACTTACAAAACAGGTGCTGCTGCACCATATGTCTCAGAGAAAGTCACACTAAGCAAATTCTATCTTGCAACAGAAGAATTCTTTT
>VZRX01001684.1:269623-287941 GCA_013398075.1 Notiomystis cincta
TGCCCCCCGAAAAAAAAAAAAAAAAAGCAAAAAAAAAAAAAAAAAAAACCTAGAGAACAAGCATAGGAAGAAAATGGTGGCTTAAAAAAATATGGGGAGGAGGGGGCACAAACAGGGCTGGAAAATAAAGCCAAGAGGACACTTTTCTTTCAAAGGCAGAATGTAAGCACAGCGTTTTGGGTTCTCTCAGAAGGTTGTAAATTCAGACAAACCCAGTCACTTCCTTAGTGCCAGCATTTACAGCTCTGCATTCAGCCTTTGTTTCCCTCTGTAAGGTCCTCCCGGGCCGATTACTCAAACCCAGAACTTTAAACCTTGAGCAACCTTTGAAGAAGTGGTGGCAGGTGATAAGGGCCAGCCAAGCTGACACTCCCTCACCTCTCCTGTGCCCCCTCTCCCAGCCCGGGTGGCTGCAGGAGCTCCAAAGGGCACAGGAAGAGCCAAGCAGCCTCTTGGAACACACTGAGCCCACCAGCAATCCCAGTGGGATATGGGAACTGCAATTCCAGGAGGATACAGGAGGCTTCTCTCAAATATGGAATTTGTAGAGCCTGGGAATAGTGAATTCTTGACACCACCACCAAGTCTGGCACTCCTAATAATGATCTCTTAATAATGAATTTTCCATGTGACAGCAGCAAGCTTTGCCATCCCTGCCCTAAACACTTTAAAAGGTACCAAGGAGAGTCCTAAATGGTGGCTGTTTTTTCTGGTATTTTCTCTATTTCAAAGGTCCACTCCTGTCCTTAGGAGTCTCCTAAGAAAGAGCCTCTGCTTGGATTAGCAGGGTCCTATTTGAAGAGGAATGGCAGAAAAGGGTGTTTTTTGCACCTCACAGGACTGTGTTTTTCAGCACAAATAGCTGGGTTTGAAACTTAGTTTACATAAGAACTCAGCCTCATCAGTGATCCCCCAGCCTCAGTCATTAAAAACAAGGGTTGCACCTCTTCCATGGGAACTGCTGCACTCCTGCCTTCCAAAAAGAGCCCAAAAAGAAAAAAAAAAAAAAAAGCCAGTGAGACTTGCTTTTTGAAGTGCTCCTTCCCTTCTGGCTTCCACCAGCAGCGAGAGTGAAAATTTAAATTAAAATCAATTTCTCCAAATGTTCAGTGCAGTCTAGTTTTGGCACAAGCTCTCAAGCCATTTTATCCTTCCCTAACAAGCAGCCTATCAAAAAAGATAACCCTCTAAGTGCTTCATATAAGTCTATAAGCAGCATTATCTCCATTTTTGCAGGCAGGTTAACAGAGACAAGGATTTTGAGTCCATCACTCAGCAGCAATCCAAAATAGAAACCAACTGCCCGACCTTCACACCCGTGCCCAGTTCTTAATACCCCCAGACACCCTGACTGTAAGAAAATTAATGATGTCCCAGGTCAGAAAATCAGCTGGAATGATGTAAAAAGGGAAGATAATGAGGAAAGGAGAGTTAGAATGACACAGCAACCTTCTGATTTTAGTAAGGTCAAAAATTGCTGCTCCAGGTAGAATGACCCAATACGTGTTTGTTCTGCCTGTGGGACTGGTTTAAGATTTTGGGAACAAATTATGATTTCACATCCCTTCATTTCTGGAGGGGGAAGAGAGAAGATCAATGCACATCAGGTGCTAAAATCAAGATAAAGAGATCTAATTGCCACCAGCTGCCCAGTCATTACTTGGGCAGTCCATGCAAATTCACAATCAGCTTTTGGCAAAGAATGCAAATTCCTGGATTTAAAGTTTATGTATTTTTTTCCCTTGCAGATTTTTCAACAGCTGTTAAGTCCACATTTCAAATACCCTCAAGCTGACCATTATCATCAAGATGCAGGTATGGGCCAACAATAATCTCATCCTACTTCTGTTTATAATCACAAACTATTTTTCTGTGTTCTAGAATCAACTTGAAGAGGTTACCCTCACATGAAATACTTAAGATTAGACACAGGAACAAAACTGATTGCCAGAGAATCAGAGAAAATAAGACTCACACAAACCCAGTCACTCCCATGTTTTCCTACATGGGCAACTTCTTCAGAACTTCACTGAGGAGTGAAATTAGGAGGGAACCATTAACAATCCCAAAAAGGAATGGACATTACTGTGCAAACTAAATAATGGACCTCTACTGATAAAATATTGGACCTGGAGTGATGTCTGTCGGATTTTTACCCTTCTGAAACTGAAACAGTTGGCAATGACAGCACAGCTGCAGTGGATGTCTCTCTTCCCCCTCTTCCCTGCTTGCACACAGAGGTAACTCCAAATTTGCTGCTTCCACAGGTGCACAGTGCAGTCCCTGGGAGCTCCCAATCACAGCCAGGAACAGAAATGGGCTGGGGGGATGGTGGGGTGTCAGAGCAACGGGCTTAGAATTAAAAACCCCAAACCAACCCACAAAACTCAACTCCCCTGCAAGAAGACTCCATTTCCATGAGACTGAACGGGCTGAGCCACCTCAGAACAACACTTCCTCTTTTCCTTTTTTCCACGACTGCTCTGTGTGCTTCAAAGCTCAGGAATCATACAATCCACCTTCCCTGCCCTCCTCTCAGGTGCAATAGCCTACTTTCTTTATTTGGACAAGGTGAAGAGGAGGAGTGGTGTCCTGCCTTGGTCTGACAGCTGATGCTGCTTTTATGGGGGGAGATTAACTGTAAACTGGATTGTGCTCCGAGTTCAGAGTTCAGCCTTATCTACAGAATCCTTCCCCTCTTTACACATTCCAAGGGTTCTTACAACTTCAAGTCACTCAAGCCTGCAATATTAACCCCTAAACAAGCTCTCACTGAACTGCCTGGAGGAAAAGTGGGTTTGGAAATTTTTTGACAATGTATTTTTAACTGCTCCAGTTTGCAGAAACAAAACAACTTTCACTTCCTTCAAAACAATCCATATGTCCGTTTTTGTGTCTGTGCCATCGAATGCAAATCATTCTGCTTTCAAGTTGTGTACAAATACAGACCAGGCTCTTGTCACTGCATACACCAAAAAAAAGCAAATAATCTTGTAACCAGTTCCACAGCCAACAGGGACAGCTCCCTGTGACCCTGTTTTTTTCAGATTCCCTCTGGAAGTGCAGCTGGGAATCAGATCTATTCCACATTCAAACAGTGACAGGCAGATTTGGTGTGCTGTGAATGTTGCAGGATCATTATTTCCTGGGACACAATGGCATTCCTGCTTTTTGCAGTTCAGAAATTGCTCTGGCCCGATAACCAAGCCAATGGAATCTGGCGAGGATTTGGGGTTGCTTTTAGGACACATCTCCTAATGCACATGGGGGGGTTGGTTCTCTTCCTCCACCTTCCCACTGCATCCAGAGAGTTTTCTCTGGGTTGATGCACTGAACTTCCCAGCAGTGGGAACATCTATTGTGTTTTTACTACCTCCAATTTCTACCATAATACAAATAAACTGTGACTAAAAATACAGGCAGTGATTGAATAACACTTTGTGGAACACTCTATGACAAACCTACAAACCAACACAAGCCTCACTACTTCCCAGAACCTGAACCCTTTTGAGGTGGTTTTGGTTTGGACAACCAAAAACAAATACTCACTTCCTCACTTTCAATATTTTGTGACAAAAAGGGAAAAGTTCAATAGCAGCCAAGATGCTGAACTTTGATTGTGAATATCTCCTTGCACTGAAACACCACCAAGCTGCAGTTGGGAAGTTCCAGGACAGGTCCAGCTCAGGCTTCAGGAGGGAAATAAGAACTGACAAACTTTAAGTTGATCTTATTTTAGCTGGGAGGGAAAGGGGGAAACACATATTTGAAATACTTCTGAATTAATGTCTTGAAAAATGAAATTTAAGCCTGCAGCAAACAAAGCTTCACCTGGCAAACCCCAGCAATGCCCCACGGCCTGAAGGAAATGGGTTTTGAGCACAAACCCAAACACACAACAGCAGCCCTGGACTGACACAGCCTGTGCCCCTCCTGCCCTGGCACTGCTTTCCAAACAGCATCTCAGCAAAGCCTCTCATCCAGCACCACCTGCAAAGCCCAGCTTCACTGGGAAAGAAACCCAGGCAAGACAACTGAGGCTTCCCTGGAAGTATGAGAAGAAAATACAAAAATTAAGACCTTAAGTGCATTATAATCCCTCTGCTTTTCCTAGGGAGATCCTTATCTTAATTAAACACCTCTTCATTTTTTTTTGCCCATTCATAGCCTTCATTTTTGATGAGTAAATGTTTCTTTTTGGGTCTTGTATGGCTTAATTTTAAAGAAAAAAACCACCCCAACACTATCCTGAAACGTTAGCCTGTTTGTAAAGCAGCATATGAAATATAAAGCCCTGTTTCTATATTTTGACTGTGTTCTGTTACTTTGGCTACCCCAGCAAAAGCCCAGGTCTCCTGCAGACTTCTCAGGGGTTTTCTCCGGAGGCGCCTGTGCTGGATTAGGAAAGATCCCAGTGAATGATGAAAGCTGATCTGCAGCTGGGGAACGTGCACTTCTCTAACAGTCCACCTGGGCAAAGCAATCAGTGCTCTTGGATATTTCTCCAAAGATACATTCAAGTTCTGTGATTCAGAACAGCAGCTCTGCTGTGCTTTTGCAGAAAAATGCCCCATTACTGCCTGTTATCAGCAAAGCTCTCGAGAAATCCATTTGGAAAATATTTTCCTATATCATTCACAAGGAAATTAAAATGTAATTTAATGACAATGCATATGAATGGTAAGACAAATGTATTCTAACAAGAAGGAGTAATACATTGCTCTGGTGTTCAAGTGCTTTGATGATCATTTGTCCACTTTCTCTTTGTTTGCTTATTTTAAATAAATAAGGGGAGGGGGAGAACTTAACTACTACTAAATAAAAAGTCCCCAAAGCACAAGGAATCCCTTGTGAAACAACAGAAGACAGGGAACAGAATTCCAGAATAGACCAGTAGGCATAAAACACATCTTCCAGTCAGAAAGCAAGGCATTTCTCTGGGAAAAATCCTGCAAAGCCATCATCACAATTTAAATACAAGACACAAAATATGTATTACTTACCCAATCCATCATCCAGCATAGTCAGATTAAAAAAAGGGGGAGGGGGAGTGTGATTCTTCCTCCTTCTCCCCAAACCTGTTCACTTCTCCTCAGAATTTAGGTGTAATCTTTTTTTTTGTGCCTCCCGTCATAGCAAGTCACATTTTCCAGAATTATGTTTCACATTTTCAAGGGAAAAAAACGTCCTAAGGGCCCTTGAAATGGTTTATGAGTGCACTGGGCACCAGTAAACTGTAGCCTACAAGTCCTTCACTGGGAAAAGGGTTCCTGCTGCTAGGAAAGAGAGGCCAAAACGAGGCACAGCTGTTTCTCCCTTATTTCCAACCCTCCTCGTTTCCCTACACTCAGCCTGTTATTCCAGACAGCTGTGAAGTCTTGCAATTGCTTTGGGTTTTGAAGTTTATGTCTTGTTTTAAAATTAACGTGAACGCTCAGCTTCTCTTAAAGAATAAAAACGTTTCAAACCTCGATAGCCAATGTTATTTCTAGAACTTTCAACTGAGCTTGTGAGAAAGAGAAGGAATGACTGCTTCCCCTAAAAAAACATCAGGAGCCATAAAAAAAGGGACAACAGCCCTGACCCGCCCGGTGCCCTGGCCAGGACTGATGATGGTCATGAAATGGGACTCCTGAGAACCCAAGGGAAGGTACTAAACACTCTCACACACAAGAGCTCTGACCTTTTGGGCCTTGGTTGCACATGGAGGAGCTGGACATGACTGTTCTGGGGGAAGGACACCTGGGAGCTGCACAGGCAGCTCCTCACTCAGGGCTTGCAAAGCCTTTGGAGGGATCCTGGCTCTGAACCCAGGAACAAGGGAGGCAGGAAAAGCAACAGCTCTGGACAACCAGCCCACAGACTACTGGTATCTTAATAAATTATATGCAATTTAAACGTCAGGTTGGATGCCAAGACAATCCAAGAGGCAGCACACACTGAAATAAACAGCCTGCAAACAGATGAATTAACAAGAGGGAGAAATTGAGACTCGAGTCAATTATGCCCTAAATTACCCGAGTCGGATGCCGGTGGATTCTTTCAGCGCCGTTCCGGGCAGCATCACCTGCATCCCTCGCTGCCCTGCAGCCCCACCCCGGCAGCAGCAGCTCTGCCAGCCCTGTGTGAGCAGGCAGATGGTCCCTGATGGTCCCTGCAGCAATCAGGGAGGAATGGTTTCCTCCTGACCACTTTCACACTCGCTCTCAAGTGACAGGCACTAAATCCTGACATAAATCACTCACGCCTGCTCCATCTACCCACCCGCCACACAGAACGGGGATGTGTCAGCCTATTTCCTACAGAACCACCCTCCCAGCCTCCCATTTGAGGAGGAATCGTGTGTCCTGTGCTTTTTAACGTGCTTTAATAAACGTTCAGACCAGCCTTTCATGCTCAGCAGTTGATTGATAGCAATTAGTTGGCACTGACAAGGATATTGCTTGATGTGACAGACCAACAAAACACACCAATTTGTGCCAAGAAAATGTGTTCAAAAAAGGTGGTACATCTATAGCTCTAACAGGGCTCCTGCACTAAAAAATTAAATATAATGAGCATGTTCAGTATAAATAAGGGAAAGTGGCACCTCACTGCATGACTGTATATGGATTTAATAAGCTGTACAAGTCCTGCTACGGGACAGGCAGGGTGGTTTGGGGGTTTCTTAAATCATCACTGTAATAAAAGTATCAAGGCAAAATTCAGTTTTATGCTAACGAGGCAACTCCATTACCTTAGTTTTATCTCTGCACCTAACACCACTTTCAGCTAGGCCAAGTCATTCAATTTAAGTGATTTTATATGCCAATAGTGTTGTTAAATAGCAGGCAGGAAAAGACACAGTTCAATTGTCATGCCTGTCAGGAGTCTGGCACACACTCCCTTGGAGATTTAAACTTCTCTTTAAAGGAGAGCAATTAAACTGTTCATGAGGAAAGGAACACCAACATCATTCCTACACTGAAAAGCTGCACCCGTTTCAAACTAAACTGGTCAACAGCAACAGGCTCGTAGTTTTTTGTGTGTTGTACTTAAAATTAAGATGTTCCTAACTGACAAATCTAAACAAAAAGACCATTCTTATCAGATCTGTTTGCACACATTCCAAGTACAGCTGCACTGACTTAGCTGCAGGAGTTTAAATTCACCCATTAGGTTAAATATTATGCAGATTTGCCATGTGGACACAGCATGTAGTGGATCCCAGATGTGTAAAACCTTAGGGCCCGATTCTACAAACTGCTCACCACTTTGTGGGGGCAAAAACCATCGAGGAGTGTCACATTTATCTGAAAGAACACATTCAATTTCTAGCCAGTCTGGAGAGGAAGAGCCACATCCCTATTGTGGAATGCAGGAAAGGGCACAGGAAGGGGATGAAGCACCTGCAGCCCCTTTATCCACCCATCAGTCTTTGCTTGTCCAGCAACAACAGCATTTTAAAACAAGCTAAAGCAAGATATAAACTTGCACACACTCTGTGAGAGCTCCCAGCTCTCCCCCTGGACAGGCTGGGGAAGAGAAGAAAGTTCTCTGTTCGAGGACATGCAGGATTGTTGGACAGGAAGGAACCACTTGGCCAACGATGTGTGTTGTGACTGGACAGCCCCCAGACTGGGGCAGGTTTCTGTGGTTTCCTGCAGACAGTTGTGACTGACACAACCAAAAAAACCTCCTCCTTCCTCTTCCTGTCTCGTGACCTTTAGTACCACTTGTTCAGGTTTGCTGTGTGTAACAGTTTCTGAAGAACACTCTGTGTTGGAAAGGCAGAAAAACCCAAACATTCTTAACTCAGGATAGTCGGATCTTGAAAAATGCTGGGGAAGTTTTCCTAATCTACCACAAGCACCAACTCTTCTGACTCTTGCAGAATAAGAGGAGAATAATTTTGTAGTATTTATTTCCAGCTTTCTTCTACTAGACACCTTGCCAGTATGTCTAGATGAACATGCCCTGAGTGTGAGAAGTTTCACAAATACTTATTTACCTAAATTTCACTCAGCCAAACTTCTGGATTTACAGCAACACTTTTAGACTCAAGTTCTGGGAAGCATTGCTAGTCAGGTCAGATCAGTATTCTAATGTGAAGCATCTTTAAAGCACATGGTAAATCTTAATCATTTTAAGTCCCTAAGAGAATTATCCTAAGCAACTTCTAAAATTATGTCCTGAGAATTGGGATTTCAAAGTAAGCATTTCTAATCTTCCATGCATCATTAGAAACCCTCCGGCCCTCAAAACTAACCCTGCCATGCTCCCCTTGGCTACAATACGTTGTGGTTTAATTCCCCACTTTTGGAATCCAGGCCCACCTGGAGTACTAGCTCAGCCTAGGTAGTGATATTTTAATTTCCATGTCATTATAACCAGGCAGAACGGTGGTTCCAATTCCAGCTTCCCTAGCAATCCACAGTGACAAGGCAAGGCTGACAGGATGGCAGCAACAACTGGAGATTCCAGAGGGAAATTGCTGGAGCAGACAAAGCTCAGCCACCACGGCCTCACCTCCTCCCCTGGTGACGCTCAGCCCCTGGAACTCGAGCACTGGGAGTGAAGCTGTGCGTAGATTTTCATGGCATTCCGAGCTCCTCAGCAGGACACTATATTGAGCATAAACTGGCTGTTTTAATAAAAATTGCTTGGCAACAGGGGTTTGTATAATACAAACATTTCTACATAAAAACCCAAGGTAGCTTTCTCATGTGATTACAGCCGGGTCCACAGTAATGCAGACCAGATGTGCCTTCTGCATTCCAGCATATTTGTTAATCTGGAGGTTCTGTGCTGTGTGGGAGGAAAAAACAGTTTATAGAATGATTCATATTAACCAGGTATGGCTGGTTTAAAATGCTCTTTGTTATTCAGAAACAGAAATTAATCAGGTTCTCTTCTTCAAAAAAAAAGATCAGTCTTTTATCATCCATCACTTTAAAAACATTCCATGTTCATAGCTGAACCTTCCTTGTATTTTACTCTTGCTCCTGGTCTCAGACACTGCTCTCTGACTCGAGCTGTAGTTGTTTGAACACCTTGAGCCCGCTCCTGCCCTGCTCTGGATGGAGCTGCCTGCCCAGCAGTGCCTCCTGCTCTTTGTTTTGTCGTGGCACTCGGGCAATGCACAAAGTGCATCTGTCACATGTCACTCCTGCCACATCTGGGCAGTGGAACTTTCACCTGGCAGTGAGGGATGGCCCCGGCGCTGGGTACGGAGCTCAGTGGGAGGGGCTGAGACTGTGCACAACGTGCAAGTCAGCAGAAGAGAAAGCCTTTTATAGTTATTCCAAGTTTTATTTTCCTTTGGTGTAAATCAAAGTAGTATCAGATCTGCTGAATCATTGATATGTTTCCCCCTTAATGTCATGTGCTCCTGTATCAGCATTGCCCAGAACTGCTCCAGTGACAACACCTCATCTCTTTCAAAAAGATTTCATGCCTTGTTCTGAACAGCACACCCCAAAATCTTCATGTTCATGTTTTCCTCCAAGGTCTGCTGCTGCAGCAGAACAACTTTCATAAGCTATTAATTGTGTTCAGGAAAAAAAAAAAAACAAAAAAGAAGAGTAACCAGCCAGCCTGCCCTTGCCAGCTCATTGTTTGGGAGCTGCCTGCCCGCTCCATCTGAGCACAGCCTGGCAAAGTTGAGGCTGTGTTTAATTCCTGCATTCCCTGACAAAGTTGAGGCAGTGTTTAATTCCTGAATTCCCTGAAAAAGTAGAGAGGTTGTGTTTAATTCCTGAATTCCCTGAAAAGGTAGAGAGACTGTGTTTAATTCCTATATTCCCTGACAAAGTTGAGGCTGTGTTTAATCCCTGAATTCCCTGGCAATGCTGAGGCTGTGTTTAAGCTCTGAATTCCCTGGCAATGCTGAGGCTGTGTTTAATCCCTGAATTCCCTGACAAAGTTGAGGCTGTGTTTAATTCCTGCCCTGCCCAGCACTGTGAGCCTGCGCTGCCCAACCTCCTCCCAGCACCGAGACCACGGAGAAAGGGGTAGGAGGGGCTGAGGACAAGCCATTTTACAGTCTCTCGGCATTCCAGTCCGCTGCCTAATTCCCATCTTTGGAAGAAAAAAGAAGGGGGAGAGGACAGGCTGAACTTTTGACCTGTAGTGCAGACACCCAACCAGAACAGAGAAGAGCCATAAAGGTGTCTGTGCAGGGCCGGGATCTCACGACAATCGTCTGCAGCTTGTTTCCTCACCATCCTCCTCAGAAAAAATGTTGATTACTTGTTTTATGATTGCCAGATGGTGGACTCTACTGAGAGCCTTCTTCATCCCCGTGACTGCCTGACCCCACATAAAACTGGAAGGGGCCGAGCCTTTCCCTGCCCGTCCCACACAGGGGATGCCGAGACCTCCAAACCTTAAAGAAGCCGACTCCATTTGTACCAACGTTGTTTCCAATTCTGTGTAAGGAATTCACACCCACATTTAGAACCAGCAGCAGGTCAGCCATTCGTAAAACATTACACTACACCAAAAGTACACGGCAAGCCCAGGAGGGGAACACCAGATGAGCTCCTTGCTCTGAAAAGGGGATTTAAACCTCGGTACTACAAGGGGTAGAGATGGTCTTAGGGATGAGCATTTCACAAATATTTCTCTTGATTGAACACAATCAGACACAAGGGGAAAAAAAAATGCAATTTTAAAGATACTGGCTTGTGGACACACAAAAAAAATCCCAACACCTCTTCCAGAACGGCCCCTGTGTGGATACACTACTCCAAATAAAAGGCATTTTATGCCATAGTGCCCAAGGAATTCCACAGCAGAGCTATGGAATACAGTCAACTTTTATTACAGAGCAGAATCCCAGGCAGGGAGCTGCTGTGGAAGACTGACTTCTTATTTTTCTTCCCACTGCCCACAGTTTCCCCACATGGACAAGCTCTGGGCTTCCAACATCCCCTGCTTGGGCCAAGACTGAGCGACACCACAGAGCCCAGAGCAGGGAGGGAACACAGTTCCCATTTCCACCTCAGCTGCAGACAACTCTGTCCTCTTTGGCCTTAACTGTCCACATTCTTTTCCCTGAATCTTTTTTTTTTCCCCTCTTGCTCTACCCAATCACCATAACCATCTAACTTGTGAATGCACTACAAAGATTCTTTTCATCTCTCCCAAGCAGACACCAAAGAAATTAGAAAACCTCCCACCAAAACCCAAAAAAATCTCGTGGATTTGTTTTCCGAAGTAGGAATTGCCACTGGGGAGGCAGTGGATCCACCCATGGCTCCATTTTAACAAATCTGGTTATTGATACACCCTAACCATGTTCCTCTGGCCATTTCCTTGCCTCAGCAGTGTCACATGCTGCTTCTGCTTCAAGGGCTGGTATAAACCAGCTTTTTTCTATATATTCAGCTGCAAAGATCTTTACTGCTAAAAAAGCCTGGACAACAAAGGTTCTTCCCACAGGACTCTGAAGCTAAAGGCACTCCTGTGCCCAGTTAATCTGCACTGCAGCAGGTGGGCACTCTGCTGTCCCACTGCAAATGCCAGGAGGGCCATACAAGCAAATATGTTTTAAGATCCACTTCTCCCAGGCTGGAGTGTGCACAACCACCTGCTGGTCCCACTCAGCTGAGGACGAGGCAGTTCAAATGCCAGGGACTGCTTGGCCATAACTTCACCTTCCCAGTACTCAACCAGAATTAGCTTTTCATTGGAGACAGCACTGGTAACGGGGAGAGGTGACAAACTCAAGGGAGGGAAGCCCCTTAAGGCTCTGAAACACAAACTTCCCGACTCAGGAAGCCCTTAAGCTGCCCATGACTGGTGGGAATATATACTGGGGAAAGCATCTCTGCATGCCCAGCCCAGGCTCCTTCCTTCATTTGTCCACTGCTGTCCACTTTCCAAGGCAGGGCACTGGGGTAGGGGGATGAGCAGAACGGTCACTCTCACACATCACAGCTGATAAAGTGGTTTTTTCCTTCTAACTCCAGTCCTCAAGCAGCTCACACTCAGAGCTGTGTCACTTGGCTTTCCCTCCTTCTCCCATTACTCCCTGTGCCATTTTAGCTGATAAAACCCCAAAGTTCACAACCTCACTGTCCTAGGATTCCCCTCAGATATGGCATCCTCCCCCCCATCAGTGATAAATAAGATTTACAGGGATGGTGACTGTATCATCCTCTAATCTCCCCCCGACATACCAACAAGCCATAAAGTTTAGTGTGACCCCCTTTCTGGGGTTGTTTACAATACAATCCTGCTTCAGCTTCTGTCTTGAATAGCTATCACGAAGGTCACTTGGACCTAATTGCTCTGGGTGCCTCCTAATGACCACAAATAGCACCTTTTTAATGAGCAGAGAAGGGGGAGAAAGAAAGAAAGTGAAAAAGAAAAGAATTCAGCCTTTCAAACCCAGAGAAAGCCTCAACTCTGTGCTTCTCAATTACACACAACTTTAACTTCTGCTGAACTTTACCAGAATATGCACAGGCAGAAACTCAGAAGGTATCTTAATTTTTATCACCTAGATTTAATTAGGGGATTGATTCTCCCCTCCCATACTTCAGTTAGATTTTATTGCTCTCTCTTCTCCCTTAGGTGTTGTCTTTAGTCAGTGTGGTACAGAACAAGATCTCACCACAGCAGCACAGAATCATCAGTGCTGGGAGAAGCCACAGCTCCTATGCAAAATGAGGACTTCAGGTTGTTTCAGGGAGAATTTCTTATTTAGCTGTGGATTGTTCAGGCTCAATCACCACTTAAGTGTTATTTTTCTTCTATGGATTCATCCTATTCTGATAAAATTTTCTAAAAAGACACAGACCCAGAAGACTTTGCAAAGCTCATTATTTTTCTTTTCCCTGTGATCCTGAACTGACTCCTGCTAAATAACAAGCCCAAATGCTTGCAGGGATCCTCAGTTAACTCAGGAGATCCCATCACAGAACAAAACCAAACCCACAGAGGTGCACAGTGTATGTTACATCAGACAGCTTCAAACACGTTTCTGTAGGTTTGATACAACAGAATTAAAACTGTAAATAATTCACTAATGAGGCCCCAAAAAGAAATGAATATAATGGTCAATGTAGTCCAATATTCCATAATGAACAGAACCAAAAAACATGAACACGGTTTCCCAACTGTCCCACTTGGGGATGAATTCACTTCATCTTCCAAGTACATACTGTGCTGGAAGGGAGAATTTCTTTGGGAAATTCAGCTTCATCCTTGTTGGCTCTTCCCCCTTCCCTACTCCTAGAAAAACGGAAAGGCTTCTAACATTGTTCCCATGATGGCATTTTCCTTATTCACTCCTATGACAAAGGATACATTATCTGGCCATACTGAGTTCTCCTGCTATTTGTTGTAAAATCTACACAGAATTGAGAGGTAAATTCTTTGCACACCTTTTTTTTCTGCCACTTTTGGTTTAGGATTTTGTATTCTGTTTTTCTTTGCATGTAACATCTGGTCAGCAGAAGGGCTGATCCACCCCTCTTCTTTACTGCATGCATGTAACTCACATCCCAACACTAAACACAGACCACATGAATCCTTCCAACACTGCCAGAGAGTCTGATACTCTTAAAATACTTACAAAAATGCAGGAAGTTACTTACTGAATTTAACATGCACTTCGCCTATAAATGAGTTAACACCGGGGGGGAAAAAGAGGGTTTTTTTATTAATTAACACAGGGCTGGGAAACATTTTGAAAAAGGGCAGTGTGGAATGTGGATACCTTTTATAGTGGCGCCTGAATACAACTGGACTCACTGTTAAAAAAAATTAAATTAAAAAAATTAGGAATTTACCCATATAACCTCTATTTTTCTTTAGCAAAGGGACAAATCATCCCCCAAACCAGCCCAACCCAGAAGAGGCATGAGGCAGTCCAAGTATGTACAGCTGAACCAGAGGAAAGGGACATGAATTCAAGGCTCACTATAAAGCAAGGTATGTAAAGTTTGAGTTTATTTACAGTCAATTCTCGTTTTCATTAGCGGTTTAGGTAAATAGTTAAGTATCTCCTTCAGCATCTTCTCGATACAGTAACATCCCACCAGCACCTTTCATTAACATAAATGCTGGTTTGGACAGTGTGTTTGTGCAGAAAGTTCTCCTAACATGCAATGACATCCAGATACTTTTCCCACAAAAAAGTGGAATACAGTTTAGGGGAAAACCAGAGCTAAACACAATTTCCATTTTACAAGGCAGCACTGTATGGGAAGGACACTGAGATGTGTCAATCTGGTGCTGTGCAATCCCCCCCCATTATTTACACTCGTCAGAAACTCTACTTTGAATTCAGCTCAGGGCGTTTTGACATTCATCCAAACTTTCATCTTTCCAGCTATGAGGTTGGTTTCTGGATTTTCTACTTCTTCAAAGAGGCACCATGTTACCAAACAGGATCCTGCTTAGTTTTTTCTGTGTACAAAGGGCAACAAAAAGTGTTTCCAAGATCTCACCAGGCCAAAGGCAGCACACGGATTTTCTCCATACGGGCAGCTCCCAGTGCCCCCTCAGTTAATCCCAGGCTGCACAGGATCCCTGGGAGCTGGCAGGGCATCCTCCTCACGACCACACAGCCTCCTCCAGGCACTCACGGCCGGAATTGTGACCCCCAGCTTTTATCCAGGTCTGGAGATACAACAGGGAGGGCAGAACATCACACTGGAGGCGAAGGCTCTGTGCCAGGAGGAAAAGCTCATCAGGTCACCGGGACACAGCAGAGCCTGGACCAGAGGGTTCTAATCACAGATCCACCAGAAAACTTCTTGTGTGGTCACAGACAAGCCATGGGGTGTTCTCTATCTCAGTTGACTCCTCGAAGGATCGGATAAAATAAAACTCTTTGTCACGGGGCCACACAATGGCTGTTTAACACATGTAAATGTTCCAACAGTCTCCAGCAAACTACGCAGGGAAGGCAACGCACTGCTGGGGGTGCTGCTGTAACTGGGTCCGACAGGCTGGGATGTCACTGGGACCGCCATCTGAACGCTGAGCACACACAGGTCTCTTTAAATGCAAAAGCAGAGCGCTGTGAAAGGATTGTGCTCCTAATCACGCCTCCCGTCACAGCCCTGCCTTCCATTTGCCCCTAAATCCCAGCGCAGCAGCTCCGTGTGCGTGTGCCAAAGTGCACGGCCGGCCTCTCCTGCTGAAAAAAGACTCGAACAAATCCTTCCAGACAGCATTAGCGAGGAGAGGAGACACTGCCGGATCAAAACAGCCACCTGGAGTGACCCCTCTCCTGCCTCGGAGACTGTTACATAAGCTCGGAGCGGGAACGGCCGGGAATGCGGCACAGGAGGGAGGCAGCGCTGGGCCAGCGGGTTTCTGCAGCTGATTGCAGGTACTTCCCAACGCTCCGTGCCAGGCAGGGGCTCAGTCCTTCCACAGCAACACCCAACATCCACAGGGCACCCCAGCCCCAGGACAGGTGGCACCACAAATGTAAGCAGGGGCACGTCTGATGGAGAAGTGAAGCCTCCTCTGTAGGAGAGAGCTGAGGAGCTACCCCTGAACAAAACACAGCCTGGGGCACGTTCAGACACGTCCCAGGATCCCTCAGCCGATGGATGAGAAGCCCCCAGACAGAACACGAATACCTGCAGTGTGTTTATTCCTGCTGGGCCCAGCTCCTTTGCCCAAGGGCAGTGTGTGAGAAGTGTCAGAGGGGCTGAGGGACACGCTCCCGTTCTGTGGCTCGTTAAGCATATGCCTCTGACTCAGGCATTTGGAAAACTCTGTGCCAGGATCAAAATAAACCCAGGGGGGAAAAAAGAGAGAAAAAAAAAAAAAGAAGTAACACCTTTTGAACTCATCTATGCAAGTAAAAGTGAACAGGCTGAACTAAGATTTACCAAGAGTTTTGGTTTATTCATTTCGTTTTCTAAGTATCTCCACAGTCTTAATGGGGAGTGGCAAAGGGCATCCTGTAGATCTTAAACACTCTTTATCCTGTAGAGACCCAAAATAGCATCTTGTGATGTACTTGTGAAATTCTAAAGAAGTCACACAAAAGCCCAGAAGCCACAGGCAGGGGAAAATGGAGCACAGCAACACAACTTATGATCGCAGGACCACAGGAACATGCGGGAGAGGAGGAGACTCATACTCATTCTCTCAGTCGTGAATGGGAGCCTGGGAACTGCAGGTTTGGGAGAACTTTAAAAGGGACTTTTAAAGAAGGAGCAGGGGTTTTCCCAGCACTGACCTGCCACCAGTAAATCACTGAGTTTGCTGGCTTTTACTGCCACTAACACTGCCCTGCTCAAGAGCCTCCACAGCTCTCATCAGGATCTGACTGTAATTGCAAGCTGCTCCCAGAAGATACTGAGGCACAGATCAAAGAGTGCTGAACACTTTTAAAGGCTTTAGCCAGGGACCTGTGCTGTGGATAATTTAATTAACAGTTCAGCATCCAACACATGACTGCAGCCAGCTCTGATACTGCAAGTCTTCAGCCCCTTGGAGAATGACCTAGGAATATTCCAGGAGAGAGAATGCACCTCCTCTTACCTACTGAGGCCAATAAGTGCAACACCTCTGTGCCTCCTCTCCTTCTTCTTTTAGAAGTATTTCCTTCATTACATGAAGGAAATGTTTTCTCCCCAGAGATGTTCCTCAGAGGATCAAAATCCAGGCTGCTCCATTGCCCATCCAACTGCAGCCATCCAGGCTCTGTGATGTTAAATTAATGCTTGATGTTACTCAGAAAGGCCCTGAAACATGGTTTAGAGCCCCAGAGCACTTTCAGAGATGTTCTAAAAGTCACTGCTGAATCAAGCCTGCTTACAGGAATGCACCACGAAGTATTTCTCAATCTTTTCAAGTAGAGTTCACTAGAACTTGCTGACCTCCACCCTTAAAGAGGAAAGAGCAAAATGAACCCAGGAAAGAGGGAGAGATTCCTTCTTGTTAAAACCCTATTGCTGTAAAAACAGTACTGGCTCTTTCAAGCAGCCTTCAAGGTAATTCTGCTTTTGCTCAGCTCAAGTGGGAAATGGATGGAAAATGGAGAGACAAACCATGTGAAAAGCTTCCATGGCTCCAATGGAAAGCCACCTACCAAGCTCCTTCAGCCATCTTTAAGTGAACTCCATGGATTTTGGTTCATTTAAAGCAACATGTGAACAAAATTCAGTAGGTTGCTGAATTTTACATTTTCTTTCAGGAGAGCAGCACAAGGCTGTGTGACTGAGAAGCAGGGAGCAGTAAAAAGTTACCTTGTCTTCTCATGAAAACATGAACTCAACACTCCAGTTTCTCCACAGTCACAGATTTTCCAGATGCTCAGTAGAGTTCCCAATTTCCAGTCTTGTATGGCAAGTGAGAGATGAAACAGAACAGATTTCTCTTCAAAGCAACTACTAATGTGGAATTACTTTCATCATATCAAATTTTGGCATCAAGTGCAAAGAGAGATCTAAAACTTCAACTGCATCGACACGCACAAATAGGAGATGGGAGCTTTGTTTCACTATCATTTTATCCAAACAGATGATGCCTTACCCCATCACAGCCACTGCAAAGAATGAAGCAGTGATGGCAACTGAGGAGGAAAAACTTGATGGACCTTGCTCTGTGCTCAGCTATCCATTAGCACATCCATTTACATCAGCAGAAATTAAAGATGTCAGAAAGGACAAATATGGGCTATCACTGCTTGCCAGCTGCATGGTGCATCGAGAAATTATTCTGAAGTTTTGATAGAGTTGCTTGTACCTTTCAGTACTGGCAGTTTTAGAATGTGTATATCTGGTACTTTTTGAAAAGCAGGTCAACACCAGGCATGTCCAGCTGCACACACAAACTCACAGGGCTCTGCTGAAACTCAGAGGCAAAGAGCAAATCCTGCTCTGGTTCTGTGGTGTCCATCCAGCCCCGGTGCCGTCTCCGCCCTGTTTCCTCAGTCCCACACAAAGCACAAGTGACATCTCGCTGGCACGAGCCGGCTGCCAACATGCCCATCAGAGCTCGCATTGAACTCTGCAGATACATGTGAATATGGATTTCAGAGTCACTATTGTTTTCCCCTCCCCTAAAGGGAAGGGATTCCCCATCCCCCACCGCTGCGCAGCCCTCTCCACCTCATTTCCATCTGGCTGACGCTGCACTAATGCTGAAGCTCCAGCTGGATCCCACAGTATTGTCTTGAACATTGTGTTCCGGCCGAGCTGAACTCGAGGAGCCTCCCGGCTCCAACACAAATCCCAGGGTTTATGGACACACAGAGCGGGCTCTGCCTGCCCGGCCGTGCCCCGATACTGCCGGACGGGCTGCGAGCAGGACTGGGAGCGGGGCTGGCTCCTGGAGCGGGGCTGGGAGCGGGGCTGG
>VZRX01001684.1:288135-324000 GCA_013398075.1 Notiomystis cincta
GCTCATTGAACCGGGGACGGGCTGGGGGCAGGGCTGGCTCCTGGAGCAGGGCTGGCTCCTGGAGCAGGGCTGGCTCATGGAACCGGGCCAGCTGTTGTGCTCCGGGGGTTTTGTTTGGGTTTTCAGACACTGCCTCTTTTCACAGCACGCAGACAAACGGGGAGACTCTCCCTCTCTCCCTAATGAGAGGGGGTTTGCTCTGTAACTCCTAAAGCCTTCCCACACTCACCCAGTGCTTCACTAACGGTGATTTCAGAGCAGGATTCTTTGGAATGGGTGAGCCCACAGCACTCAGGTCACAGCTGCCCATATATTTGCATTTTCCCTCTCCCCCAGTGAAATACAGGAGAGCCTCGGGCCACAGCAGAAGCCAAAACCTGGCTCGCAGTTCAGTTAGCAAACCACGGGTAAAGCAGTGGCTGGCGTGTCCGAGGGCACAGTGTTTTCTCTCGAGCACTTCAGGCAGAAAGCTCAACACCTTCCAAGAGTTAACAGGTCTGGGCTGCTTAATACTTTACCTTCATCAAACATGGTAAGAGGCCTCCCATGCTGGAAACTCCTATGACCCAGTTAAAGACAGTGACCCAATTCTGTTATGACAGGAATGAAGCCCTTCTAATTTTCTCAAACAAGAACCATTTCAACTAAACAAATCCATTCCAGTCAAATCAGCCCTCGCACAGAACAGAAATCTGCAAAATTCCTTTTTTATTGCCATAAACTCACCCTTTCACAGGGCCATTCATGTCAGTACATCTTCAAGCACTTTACAAATTAAGAAAGCACATTTAATATAAAGTAATTGCCCATATTCAAATTCCCCTCTTGCTTTCAAAGGTAAGAATTCCAACCTCAAACCAAGAGACCTTCCCAGTAAGCATCTGCACTGTTTCCAGTGGTGCTTTCCAGGCAATGCTACTCCTAGTAAATATACAAACTTTTTCTCCCTTACATTAAACTCTCTTTGTCCGATGAGTAGAAGGGAATGCACAGGTGCCATGAAATGAGTGTAAGCATATTGGAAGGGATCTCTGGTACATCCCAAAAAGATCCTCTCTGAAAGCTGCCTGACCTTTGCACAGCAGAATCAGGTGCTAAGTGACACAGATGCCCGCAGTGTGACAAGGTGAAGCCAGCCACAAATACAGCGAGGAAGTGCCAATCAGTTCATTTCAAACCACGAAACAAAGTATCTCTTTATGTCAACCTTTCTTACTACTGTGGAAAGTTCTGATTTACACCAATCCCCTACCTGATCATGGAAGTTTAAAATGATGGAATAAAAATTTTCAAACCTATTATTTAACCTATCAACAAGTCAGGGTGGGAGGAAGGGGAGGACAAAGGAATGGGTCACACCAAGTTTTTTTAACCTTCCAACAGTCCCACCAGCCACAACACCTGGCTGCTCAGTACAGGTCACCCCACTGTGCTCACACAGCCCCTCCAGGATCAAGGTTTTGGTCGGGGTAGAAAAGGCCACAGAACCATGACTAACAACAAAATCTCCCGAACCTTAAAATGGTCAGAAACCAGCCAGCAGTTCCTGACTTTAGTGAAACTCAAGCAGAATTCTGTATGTAGCACCTTGCTTGCAACGTGGAAAAGGTATGTTCTGTCCTCAATTAACAAAAACCAGCACTTAACAAAAAGTGTGAATTTCATTCCATCTTCCACCACTGAAAGTAACTTTTCTTTCTCCGAGTAATAACCTGAATATGGGGCCAAAACTGCAAATGATGATTTATATAAAGAATTTTTTACATTTCACAAACACTTGACCCTACATGTTCATTCACTTACCAGGTAAAGCACATTCATTTTAACCCCACCAATATGGAATTTTATAACAACACACACACACACTTACTGAAGCTGCATCTGCAAATGTGAACACCCACAAAACTTGAGAAACCCCACGTGAAATCTCTAAATATGCAAATGAAGATACAGATCTGCCCAGAATTCACGTGGGTACAGGAAAAATACCATTGTTTCTTTCAAAGATTTCAACAAGGCCAATATGGCACAAGGAAATAAGAAACCTCAGGCATCGAGTGCACAACGAACTGGCTGGGAAGGTGTCAGATGTTCACTCAAAGACTGGACACTCTCTGATCATATGAAGCACTTCTACTTTACAGCTCCTGTGGTAAGTTAGAAACAAAAGTACTTCTGTGACTGAACTGAGCAACTTGTCCTACTCCAACAGCCTTTATCAAAGCCAGCACTAAAACACCTTGAGTGCACAGAGCTCCTCCAGGGAAGTCCCAGATGAACTGAAGGTGAAAAGCAGCTGGAAAAACAAGTCCTAGAAAAAGGACAGGGAGCTGGGGAGCTGTGAGTGCCCCAGTGCTCTCAGCCAGCACAGAAATCCACTCATGTAAGGACTGGGGAGTCTTCTGGAGGGAAAACTGACCAGCAAATTTTACTAGTTTTACTAGTGAATAAAGCCCAATTAATTCATCACAGCCGTCCCTAAAATGTGTAACAACCACTGCATCTCTTGAACTCTTCAACCTTGAGAAAGAGCAGACTGTAGCACTCCAGAATTTTCTAACAGACTGGTGAGAACAGCGATGCTTGACCCCCTCTAAAACCTTTTATGTTTCTTTGTGTCACACATTCACTTTTTAATTCCCTACAGCCAGGTGGAGTGAACACCACGAGCATTTAGAGCTGAGTGTGAATGCCCTGGCCAAAAAGCACAATCCCCAAGATGTCAGAAGAGGAGGAAGCCCAGCTCTCCATTCAGATCAGAGCTGTGACAGGTTTCTCTCTGACCTAAACCTGCCTTGCTCTGAGCAGGGACAGATGTTATCTGAGAGCTGTCATTATACCTCTGAGTCACATCACCTGAGAAGACCTCTGGACTGCAGGGCTGGGATGTTATTACAAAGCACTCGATACTCAGGTCTGTCTGCCTTTCAACAGCTGCAACCCAAACATGAAGTCCTATAGCAACTCCATCAAAAATTTTCCTTCCTTTTTTTTTTTTTCATAGACAGCACAACAGAAACAGAATGAAATACTGGCCGAGCTCGAGAATAACATCCATAACATCTCAAAAATGAATTCACAAATTCTTCATGTGGCATATCTGGGAACCCACATTTATGATAAAATAAGCAGGGTTTGGCTGTATGGGCACCAGCACCACCACACAAAGCCATGTTTCTTAGCCTCTCCCTCAGAACATCCTCCCTCCACATCCCAGATCCATGCTGGTCTCCTTCACACTGCTCCTGCCCTTCTCCCACTCTGCCTAAAAGACCCAGTGAGATGAGGATCAGGTCTCTCCTTTACAAACTGGAAAACCCTCCCAGCTCAGAGCACCCTTTGAGAGCAGCTGCATTGCAGGATTGATTAAAAGAGGAAGTTTTCCTTGACACCACAGGAGTGACACCCTGGAGACAGCGCTTGTGCAACCTCCTCCTGGGGCTGTGCTCTTGATTTCTCTGTCAAAGCTCAGTTGTCAGGAATCAAAAATAAAACTATAGCACGATGTTACACCATTATTTCTCCTCCCTCAGCAGTATGAGTTGCATTGTAGGATCTCACAAAAAGGTCTACAGAAAGATAATACAGACTTAATTTGACAGGAGCCTTCCTAGGCCCCATCCCTAAAATGTCACCAAAAGGACTGCATATTTACAATAAATACATTTTTCTTTTAACACAGTGCTAATTAGAGGAGAAATTGTTTGGCACTTTCTCTTCTGAGTACGTCACCAGCTTCTGAGGACAACACTCCCTGTCTCTGCCACTGCCTAAATTCAGAGCAACCACAAGCCTGTAATGAGTAACATGTGAAGGCCAAGGTGAGGTAACGTCTTGGCACCTTTCATACATATTCATAGGGAAACAACAACTCTCAGCAGTAACACGCTCCTGTCTAGATGTAAAATGCTTCACAAAATTCCTCTTAAGAGCTGTGTTGGGCAGGGAGGTAAATATTGTTAGTCCTGTTCACAGATAAGTGAGGTGACTTGCCAGGGAGATGACTTGCCCAAGGTCACCCAGTTAAGTGGTGGCAGGAGCTGGGACTATAAAAACCTGCTCTTGCCTCAGTCTTCTGCCCTACCCACTGAGGCAGCATTACCTCCCTGCACCTTTGGTAATAACAATAACACCACCCATGAACAAGTTATACCTAGCAAACACCAAGTAATTCCAAAGGAGGGATGAATGAACTCCTATGCAGTTAATTCCAGGAGCTGATCCAGTTCAGGCCTGCCCACGAACAGAGGGAAATTCTTTCACATACACAGAAAAAAGAAAGAAAGACAAAGAGGAAAGACAGAAGTGAAGTGCTCCATACCAAGTAAAGCATCCTAATCCCCGAGCAGGAGCTAAACCAGACCGACTGCCCCAAGGACGGAGCTGCCTCAACAGGGACAGAGTTTTTAAAGTGCACAAATGTCTCGCTAACCTGACTTACCCTGCTCAGCCTCCAAGGTGTGCTTGTGGCTTTAAATATTTTCTTGTTGCTGCTTTGAAGGCAAGAACAGACACGATCTCCCAAGCACCCACTGCTCCGCAGTTGGGGGGAGGAGGAGGAGGTGAATACTGTAGCTAGCTGAGAACTGTCAGATTGTGTTTGCCATCAAGGAATGCCATTTCCCAATGCCTGAGTTTAACTCTGGAATGAGATGCACGCTGCTGCTGACCCCTGTGCTGCCACTCCATAGACTCCCTTATCTCATCAGCCCCTGAGCATCCCATCCTCACTCCTCCGCGTTCATGTTCCCAAACTGTCAATCTCCCCGCAGTGACTCACAAGGTTCTGAACCCACCATTCGCCTCTGAGTCTCACTATTTTTTCATACAAGTCCTTCTGGTTTAGATTGAGAGGCGTCTTATTCTTCTTAAATGTTAAAAACGAAATTAAAAAGAATCACTGAAAGCAATATGCCCTCAGCACAACAGCCTCCCTGAGAGCTCTGCATACTTCAAAGAAAAACACAAGAATCTAATTCTGCTCTCCAGTCAGAGTGCTGCAAATTAGGAATAATTCTGCTGAAGTCAATCAAGCCACAATCATTTTAACAACCACTGTGAGCAAAAGTGAAGCAGGGCCTGCCTGTGGGCATATTTCAGGAGTGACAATGGATTAGAAAATACATGGCAAGGGTGTATTAAAGTTTAGGTCAGCATTACAGACTCCTGAGGAACTCCCCTTATAACCTGCTGAAAACAAGAACTCTCTTCACCCCCATTCTAATCCTCATTATTACCCAGTGCCAGCACCACCTGTGCAATACTAACACACCTCTAAGAAGGTGGGGTGGTTGGAGATGGTTGCCAACCAAAATTCCAACACAGGCTTTGTTTGTCATCCCCACGTGGCACGGATGTATCACCCACTGTGGATGGCTTCAGTTCTTTACCTTCTGTCACCTCCCAGTATGGATTATCCCACATTAAACCAAGGGCTCACTTAAGGCGGTGTTTTTAAAACTGGTGGAGTTCAGCCATTGGTAATGGAACTGGTTTTAGTGCTTTTTCATCCAATCCTACTGCAAAGAGGTGGAGGAGCATGGAACACAGGCAGCTCTCCCTAAAACACCCATTTTGATATTTTGATATTCCTTAAGCTTCTGAGTAACCTGACCAAAGCAGAAGGGGTTACAGCAAACCCAGCAGCTTATTTTCCAGGGAGCACAGAACCAAACCCAAACATGCACATCCATACATTATTGGATTTGCTGGTTTAATCAGCAAGTACCAGTGACTCAATTAGCCTCTTAGCAGTGCCTAAATGGCACTAACTCAGCCCGCTGGCTGCTGCAGCACACATCTCCCAGGCTGTCCCTTTGGATTTAGCGGTAACAGCACGGCTATTCTTCTCCTGACAGCACCAGGGGCCCAGACAGTCTCCTGCTCTCTCTCTTTTCCTCTGTTCTGCCAACCACACAGAAAGAAAAGACCCCAGGGCTGACTGTGTGTGAGCGTTGAGTAGGAGGAAAAAGGAAGAGGGAGACACTATTTCTATTCATTTTACAGCTTCATCCATCAAAAGCCTTTCTAAAAAAATTGAAAAATGCATTCCCAGAAGCTCCTGGTTTAGAGCAAGAGCCTAATAAGGTGTTTAAGACATTGACCTAAGCTTTAGCAGCCATATCTACTACACCAAAGTTTAACAAATTACAGATGTACTTATAGAAGTACTATTTGATTCTAACCCATACTCCCACCAGTGTTAGTCTGTTCTTTATGTTTTTTGGGGTTTAGGATAAAGGATAAACCACCAACATGAACACACCCTACTTTTAAGTGAAGCTCTAACACCTTTGGCACTCTCAAACAGTAACACACAACCCCAGTGAAGAAACCAGCCGACCCCAAAGTGCTTTTGCTGGGCACTCAACAGCACATTTGTTCAGTTAATTTTTGTGACTCTCCCTTATATAACGACTAATTTTCAGGCAGATTGATTCCCTGGTGAGTTGTTGCACATTGTGCAGCCATAAAAGCACCAGTGACAGTCAAAGAAGGTGACAGGAACAGTAGGCTGGTGTTAGGGCAGAAGCCAAAAGGAGTTTTGGCAGCAACTAAGTATATGTCAAATTAAAGTGACCAAGCAACTACAGCTTCAAAAGTATTGAGTCAGTATGAACAAAATGTGCTGTCAAAACACAACATGTCAGAACTGAGCCCATCAGATCTAGTTTACTTGATGACTATACATAGAATTACAGGTCAGGAGAAACACAGGAGATCTCAGAGGAGGAAAAAAACCTTTGCTAATTAACTTAAAATGTGGAAAGCGGAGTAATCTTACCCAGAAAAAAGGAGCAAATGACATGAGCTCTTCTCTCTCTTCTTCCTAATTCTCCTCATAATGTAAAAATGAAGGCTCATTAAAGAATGGTCAAAGGTGGACTCACTCTTGGTTTGAGAGCCACATTTGCAAAAGAGGTAATATTGCTTTAAATCCCTCCCAGCAGCTTCCCAGCTGACAACAACTTGGCATCCAAAGGCTAGGTAGGTTCTTGGCAAACATACAGGGTTTCTACAACAATATTTGCAACATAAAATGAAAGAAACAAATAAAAAAGAATATCCCTTTCAAGTACTAGACAGTAAACAGGCCTTGCACTCCCACTCCCCTTTCCTTATTAATATTCAACAGTTTAAAATAAAGATGTACCAAAAAACCACCAGGGAATCTAGGGAATTCATTAAGCCTCCAGTATTTCAGTTCACCAGTCTCTGATTTCCAGTCAGCTGAAACTGGAAAGTCATTACTTCAGCTACAGCCCAGGTCAGAGGAAAGACTAATCTCAGACTGACAAAGCTGCCAGATTCCAGGTTCAGGATGAATGCAGGGTGGTTGGGGAATTATAAGGGAGAATAAGGAGAATGCAGTATCTTAATTAAGGAAAAACAAACAACCTGTGCCAACAAACAAGGACATGGACTCAGGCAGCATAAATCAGTGTTACTGAGCAGGAGCCACTGGAGCCACTCAGTGTGAAACCTGGACAGAGCAGGGCACAGAAACCACCAAGTCTCCTATGCTTGCATGTTTATTTGATATCAGGCTTTTAGAGATGCTCATGTGTGAATTCCACACGTCCTTCAGCCCTGCCAGCCCAAACCCACAGCGAGTACCCAGCTACTGCCTGCACACAGACCCTGCCAAGGCTGTTCCAGGGGCCAGCACAGCTCACACCACACAATCCCCCCTGCACAAAAGTCAACATCATCTTTCCTGCACTAAGGGACAGGAAATTGTTGCCAGCGAGGGGAACTCCATGGGAAGTGTGCAGAGACAATATCCTGCTTGGTGCATCCCCACAGCTTCTCAAAATGGTCCCAGATTTGCTGCTGAATCCCCTGCTCCTCTCCCTGCCTGAGAAATCCCCTCCCAGCTCAGCTCCCAGCTGCTCCCAGCACTCCCCATGCAGCAGGAACTGCTGCTCCTCCTGCCACTTTGGCTTTATGAAAACACTGGAACCAGACAAGCAGATCTTTGTAGGGTTTTTCTTTTTTGGGTTCATTTTTTTTTGATTGTAGGTAAACTCCAGTGTGGAACAGAGATTATAAACTGCAGCCTGGTGTTTGGGAAAAGCCACCTTTCCCTCAGTGCTGCAGCAGGCAGGGCAGGCAGAGGTTCTACCAAAATGAAGAGAGATCACAATCAAATAAATGGAACTGTTCAAAATCATTCTCTTGAGTAGGTGATGTTACTGCAGCTTATGGACATTTTGTCTTCCCTCGTCAGAAAAGCTGGCTTGCTAATTTATGGGCAGAGTGGGAAAAGCAGAGGGATACAGACAGACACAGAATACTTAAAACAGGCCTCAGAATGGAGACAAAGCTCCCCTTTCACCTCCTGCTGCTATTTACCATCTGGGATCCTGAAAAGGGGGTGATGGGTAGTTTTGTGATAGGTTTGGCAAGGGGCAGGACATTTAGGATTTTCTGTGTGTAACGAGGTCATGTGTCAGCGCCTTTGCAGCACATGGGAACACCATCCAAAAGAAGGTTCAACAAAAGGGGTTGCCCTGGCTGAACTGGAAAAAAATTCTCTTTAAAAATATCCTGGCACCAACGCAGGATCTTAATAAGATTACTAATAATAATAAATTTGCAGAAAATGCCTCCAAGAACATAGCTTGGGAAAGCACAGAAAAAAATGAAGAAATGAAAGCATCCAATTAAAAGAGGGTATTTTATATTGTTCTATTTTTAGAAACAGTATGAAATTTCAAAGCAAAATGAAAATTCTGAATCACAGCATTTACACCTCTGTTGGGAAATCAAACAGGTCACGTCACTCCATGTTTTTTGGTAACTTTTGCTTTCTTGAGCCCCTGCCACTAGGCTTAGGAAGTAAGAGCTGAATAGGCTGATATGAAATGTGCTGCAAGTCTGTGGAGAAGGAAAAGTGCTTTCTATTACAGCATTCTTTGACATTTCCACTAATATTGGGGGTTGGCGTGGTGGAGATAAATCAGGGTTTCAGTCCCTGCTTGTAAGAAGTGTAGTGGTTTTATTCTTTCTTTTTGATCGCTTTGTTTCATGAAAGCAATTTACAAAGAGGAATGAGGAGTCCTGTCTTCATAAAGAGAATTATTAATAGGGTGAATTTCTCATCATAGGGTGCTACAGTAAATCTTTAAACAGGATCCTTTAACCCAAGGACCTGAAGGTAACATGAGCACCCCAGCCTTTTGCCCAGACTGGATGTCTGCTGACTGAAGTGATTCTAACAACGCTCCTACTGCAGACAATTCAATCTGTGCCTTGAATTATTTAAAATCCGTTCTCTACAAGATGCCCAGATGTGAGAATTAGTCACTAGAACTAATGCAGTACTTTCTTACCCATGTGTCTCAAACTCCTGCTTGGTAGAAACTCCCATTTTCAAGTCTAAAAGCTCTAAACTGAGGATGTCTCTACTACACCATCAACTACACAGAGAAGCTGAAAGGCAGTTTGTGCACCGTGGAAGACAAAATTTCACAAGGTACTCATGAAATATCTAAAGTTATGTCAATCCTAAAGAACAGACCCTTTAAAACAATCACTGGATCATGCCTGTAAATCTGATGCAGTGCCCTGGATGTGAAAACGTTGTTCTTGTTCTTCACCAGCCTCTCCTCCACACATGCAGATCACAGATCCAAAACTGGAGCCAAGGAGCAGTGAAAGGAACCACAGCTGGCACACTGCCATGAGACACAAACAGATGGACACCTTCAGTCCATCAAGAAGGGCTCTTCAAGGGATCAGAGTTCAGGATGGCTCCATTCCACAGCCTGGATCAGGCTGCAATCAAACCCTCGGGCCAGAAAGCCACAAGGACCTCTGGTGAAGCCACAGAGCACCAGGCCAGGTCCTGAGGGCTCCTTCAGGCAATCCCTGCCCAGCTCCTGACACCCAACCCCCTTCTTCCTGAGGTTTCCTCCTGTGGCATCTCCAACTGCAGAAGGAGCAGGGGAGCACCCTAAGGAGCTTGGGGATCACTGCCCACACACGTCCTGGCCCTGCTGGACACGGGACTGGCTCACACTCGCTCCTCCTGCTCTGGCTCTCGGGTCACCAACACAGAGCAGCCCTCGGTGTCAAACGGAGCAGTGACGAAGCAAGAAGCTACAGCAGCCCGTAATTTTATGGTTTTGATGCAGATATGAGTGGTGAGGGAGGAGCAGGTGATACCACATCCATCCATGGCACCGTTTCCCACCCTTAAACCAAAGACAAGGCCAGCAGCCAGCACCTCCTGGTGCACAAACCACAACAGCAGGGACCTGCACATCCCCCAGGGGCTGTGCCAGCCTCACCTGCCCAGGTAATTCCACAGGAGATGTGAAATAAAAACCCACTGGGGCTGGTATCAGCACAAAACCCTTGTTTGTACCAATACTGAGTGACCTGCAGCACTGCAAGCAATGACACAGCCACAGCCTGAGCTTCTGCAGGGCTGCAGAAAAGCCCCTTGGCCAGACAGAACACGAAACAAAAGCCACCATTTAACATAATCGTGACAACCACATGAGGCTGTTACTGATACTACTATAATGGTGTCACCTAGCTGCAAAAAAACAACAAATAAATGGCTTTTCACTCCAAAATTCCTTAGGTTTTTTCTGTATGTGTTTTTCTGCTCTGAGACAATAAGCATAGTTCTGCTTTGTCCCCCCAGTTTTGAAAAGAGCTGTGGAAAGAGGGGGACACGCACACAGAGGTTAAAGGCACTGGACAATGCTCAGGGTTGGAAAATGTTACCAAAAAAATAAAATAAATAAATAAATATAATCACAGTTTTGATAGTTCTGTGGGAAAAAAAAAAAAACCTTAGCAAATTTGCAACAAAACTGTTAAGTAATTAAGGCAAGACACTTCACACATGAACTTAAACTGCTAATTAAATCCCCCCTGCTTAATTGACTAGATTTGCATATCATTCAGTGAGGAATGGGAATGGCTTGGGCATTACACAAGCACTTCCTTGTACAGGAAGGCAGCTCAGTAACATAAACTAAGTTATAAGACAAAAACAATGCCAGTTTCTGAATGAAATAGAAAGTTTCAGCAGAGATTTTCAACCTGGTTTTGTGAGGAACATTAGAACAGAACTCACTGCAATCAGTTACTACTCAAGAATAATATTCAGAACTACAGCAAATGTTTTATATCTGTTCTATTTCCCTACTATTTAACCCACAATCACTGTCTGCCCATCTATACAGCTCCCAGTCACTCTAAAAAATGGGTTTACATCCAAGAGAATCCTCTTCTACTTGGAAAACCCCAATACCTTCATTTCAATAACCGTAGGAGAAAAAATATCAATGTCTGTCCCTCTCTGTCACTAAACTTAGAGTGAATTTAAGGAGGTCTGAGCAAACTTCCAGACTGTAGCAGCAAGGAAACACTTTGACTCCTAAGACCAAGCACAGTCAAGGAAAATGTGCGATGATCCAGCAGCGCCATCACTACCACACGACCCAAGTGTGCAGGATGAACCCAGCCTGGCAGAAGCCCTGCTCCAAGGAGCTCAGATGATGCTTTCTGAAAGTGAGTAAAGACTCAGAGCCAGCAACACAAACTCCCCACATGGTAAAAAACCTTTCTAGGTGTTCCTTTCAATAATCTGCTTTTCAAGTGAGAGTTCTTAGAGTAAAGTACACTTGAGCACCTGGAGAATCAGGGCCATTCTGGCATTCCAGTCTCCAAAAGAAGAGTGTAGATCATAACTACACCTCACCACTTTGTGTGGAAGTTGGTCTCACATCAGCTGATTGCACATTCCATTCACAGATATTGGTAAGCAGTTGTTGTTTTTTTTTTACCTCAGCTTGAATCTTAAAAAAAAATAAAATAAATTCTTTCTCTCATTTTTAAAAGGTTCTGTAAGTCTTTGAAACATTAATATTCTCCCTAACAAAGCCAGCAGCTGCTCTGCCAGTCTGTGACATGGATGGTTTTGTTAAAAGGTTTTCATGTGGGGTTTTTTCAGTTCAGTGTGCTTTGCATATGAAACAGGACATTTCCCCACCCTCCACCCCCATTCCCTCCTAATCCAGAAGGGACCTTACTTCCTCCCTCTCAAACAAGCAGCTCATTCAGCAAAAGGGAAATCCCGAGATGCACTCGGGCACAGAGCCTAGAGAAGGAGCTTGGAGAAAAAAACCCCAACCAACAAACCTAACAACAAAAACACCACCACACCCCCCAAAAAAAGAAGAAAAAGAAGAGCTACCAAGTGTGTCCAAACCAGCAGGAAGAGGAGCAACGGAGCTGGTAATTATGAATTTACTTCTGCAAACTTCTCCTTCGGGACATGGCTCTGCCCTGCTGGCCTTTACCAAATTTTCCAGGGCTGCAATTCACTTTTGGCCCTGCAGTGACACAGCCCAGAGCTGCAGCTCTCCCCTGCCAGTCACGGACTGGAGAAGCCTTTACATGATGGCTGAGGGTGAATTTGGACCAACTCAGTTGTTACTTTGCCACGATAATCTCCGGCAAAATTTGTTTCTGTTTTTAAAATGAAAATAAAAACCAAGCAACCTTTTCTTAGTTAAGAAATTGGTTTGAGCAGGGTGTGTGTGTCTCCATATTTCTCTTCCCTGAGATTTTGTGACATCACAATGGTCTACAGCAGTTAATTCTGATGTCACAGGGGATTAAGATTTTGGCTGAGGGAGCAAAAAAAGTTCAAAAGTAAGGGGGATCTAAATAATAAGAGATTTTTTTTTTCAAGGAGGAAACCCACAAATAAAAAATACAGCAATTTCAATGTAAGGGTTTCACATCTGCCAAGATGGGATCCAGCTGCTCTTTTACAAGCACATGAATGAGCATCCCTCTTAGAAACAAAGAAATATATGGAGTTTTGTGTGACTCTACTGAAATCAAATCATGTTATAATAAGAGAAAACTGCATCAATAAATTAGTCCAGCTAACGAGGGCAAATTTGATAAAATTTTTTAGGAACCCAAATTACAAATTTGCATGTAAATTTGTAAGAGCAGAATTCAAATGTTGAAACAGACATCTGAAAAGGAAACCTCCACTGAAATCCCATCAGTTACTGAAATTTTCACTTGTAACATCTCAGCAGAATGTGACCCTGACATTACTGCCAGTGAGAAAAACCTGGCCACATTTGGGAGTGATTTCCACATTTTAGTAAATTTGGACCAAGTCCAGTGGCTTCACTGGAGTCAAACCACAGAGGCTGGAGTGAGGCACTGGGGCTCCAGGGCAGGGTCTGGGGCAGGGAAGCTCCAGTTTCTCCCCTTTCCCTGCATCAGTCCCTGGCAGGGTTTCCCTGACAGCACTGATACCACATGGATTATCCTGGCTGTGTCCCAGGCCAAGAGAACTGGGTAAAGACCCTCCAGGTGAGGCCCACAGGGATATTTAGAATATTCTCTTTTCTCTAATTGCAGGAGTTGAAGCTCACCATGACTACACCAACCTGAGTGTGTGGACTGGGCAGTGCAGTGATGTCACACGAGCTTGGGCTGTTCACACAATTCTCAGGGAAGAAGCTCCTGCTGGGAACCTCCCCACACCTGTCCCCTCTGTGCCACTGCAGCTCCTCCTGGAGCTGCTGAAGCTTCACCAAATAACCAAGGAAACAAAGAGGACACGGTGAGTCTTTGGCAGCAGTTTGTGATTTAAGAGTGCACAGTCCTCTGGGTCGCACAATTAGAAGGTGCTGTGAGGAAAAACTCGAGTCTGTTGTGCAGCACAGCACGGAAATACAGGTGGAGCAATAATCCCCACGAGGGAACGGGATGGAAACGTGAGCCCACAGCTCCCAGGCCAGCTCCTCCCCACTGCCCCAGTGCCCCTGTGGAGTAACTGGGAGAGAAATGTGGAACATTCTCCATCCCCAGCTCCGAACTGCTCGACCCCAACTAAAGCGAAGCGTGACGATCTCTACAAATGCAAATGGCCCAAATGCCAAGACTAACATTTCTAAAACCTAATTCAACTCTTTCATTTCTTAGCTGCAGGCCCTTTGCTGCCACTCCTTTTTTCCACCCAAACAAAAGACTAAAGGGATGACTCAAAGCAACTTGAATTTCAAGCTAAAGCCACAAAGCACTGAATGCCTCATCTTTAATATTAAACAGGTGTGCAGATGATATTCTTTCAACCCTCATCACAGCTAGGTTAATTGCTAAAAAACTGCAAAAAGACCAAATTTACTTAGAAGACACATGAATAAGTTAATGCTACAAATAATGAAGCAAGTCATACAACAAATACAAGCAAATAGAAGTTAAGGCATTGCCAACTCTTTCTACCCCTTTTCCCCCTCAATATTACTAATTCACTTTCATTTTGTATTAATAATTTTATGTAATAAAAGTATAAAACTATATAACAATAAAAATATAATTTAATTTTTTCCTTCAGAACCCAACACAATACCTTTGCTCTAGAATCAACAGGGCAAAATAAGGATCAGTGAAGCCATTATAGAAGAGATTTTTGCAGAAATTTTTTAGAAATAAAAGCTTTAGTAAAGGAGCACCTCATTTGCAGGCTGTGAGGGCCAAGGTCTTTGAGTAGTAGTTCTGCATATTCACTGATAGTAAAATAGAGCACTTTACTCCCCTTCTATCACTGCCTGCCACTAAGTATGGCCCAAAGGTTATTTGGCTCCACTGGTTTTACAAAAAACTACACTGTTGTGGCAAAAAAAAAAAGGCAAAAAGCCAAATACAGCTAAATCTTTGGCCCTGTTAGCACAAGGACTCATTGCATGGCATGTTTCTTATTAGGGACTGAATGGAAACAAAGAAATATCAATGATGGACCTGATGCTGCAGTCTGTGCTCCTCTGGGGCTGATTTACTTCTCCCAACAGCTCTGCACCACTCTAAACACAGTTATTTCAAAGGAATATTTCTGAATTATACCAGCATGGGTGAGATAATTCACTGAATAAACTGAATCTGCCAGTGGGGAATTAAGAATGGCTTTTTTTTTTTTGTATGACACTCTGTTATCTTTCAACTCACATAAGTTTTCCAACTGTGGAATGATGGTGCTTCAGAAAAGCCTGTTTAACATATAATTCTTAATAACAAAAGTGTAAGTCTAAAATTCATTACATCAGTGAAGGTTACTGAAATCAAACCATATTTTAGCCTTAATATTGTGCATTTTCTGCCCTTTTTAGTCCACTTCTCTGTATAAAAGCCATAAAACTTATTTTAGTGCTGTGAATAGGTAAACCTGAACAAGTCTGAGGATTTTGCAGGGTGAAAAAATACAGAACCTAGAAAAATTTAATACTTTTTTTTTTAATTATTTAAAGTAATTCACTGCAACCTCTGTCTCAGTAAGCAGCAGGATGCCTGTGCAACTTGTATTTTTTTATTACTCAGCAGAATTAATTTTGTGACCTCGATGCTGGAAACAGCAGCTCCCAGTAACACTGGAAGTGCAGGAACAGCTCTCCAAACGTGTGCACCCTCTGGAATGGGTGCAGGTGCCAGCACAGGGTCACACAAAGAGCCTCACACAGAAACTCACACTGAAACAAGAAGTTGTTTCGCCCTCTTCAAGTTCACTGAGCGCTCTTGACTGCAGTCTCCTCCTGGGACTCAAACCTTGATTTTGCTTAAGGGCAGCAGGAACTTCCTTGCTAAATGTCAAAGAATACCAAGAGCAGCATTACAGAGGTATTTCAGACCTTTAAATGGTAATAAAGGCAACGAGTTCTCACACAGCACTCGAGTGTCTGTGGTGATCGGTGGCTGGACTGGAGGATCTCAGTTTTTCTCTCCAGCCTCAGTGACTGAGATTCTGTGAAATCCAACAACAGAAAGAAAACACTGCAGCAGGTAGGCACCAACAGTGCTGCAGAGCCCAGAAGGATGTCCCCCAGGAGTGCCTGGCTGAACCTGGACAAAAATCAGCACCTGTAACACAGGTAATGGGAAGTGGAGGGGCTGGAGGACTTCATAAAAATGCAGGATATGACAGTGAAAAGATATGAAATGGTTTTTCTTCCAACCCCACCAGATGTTGTTCAATTAAGGATGCAAATAAATCACCCTCTGCATTGCAAGTCAGAAAACACACACATAAAAGCTTTCTAAATACATTTCAGTTTAAACTTGCATAATTCTCCCAGTGGAGAAATCATCTTCAACTTATGTAATCCTTAGAAAGAGACATTATTACATACAATTCTGTGCCACTAAGAAACAAGGAAGACATATCTAGAAAAGAGGTGCACCCACACACGATTAATTATATGGGTGTGGAGGGAACAGAGGGGAAGAGCTGGAACAGAGGGGATGCAGAGCCCCGAGTCTGCTGTTTCCACAGAGACTGAGCTGTGAGCGAGCTCCAGGGGCTGCTCCCCTCTCGCCAGCCAGAACTGTCTGTTATACTTAACCCAGACTTCCGAACACTTGATATCCTGTCTGCTATTTCAATGCCCTTACTCAATGTTTCAGACAGACATTACACAAACTGGCTGGTGAAAAGGGTTGAGAAACCAAGAAGCAATCCAAGTCAATGACCTTATTCTATAAAACGATACCACTGAGTGAACAGCGGGCGAGGAACAAAGCACAGGGCACCACAGCCCCTGAATCCATCACTGAAATCTTCCCCAGGAAAAGACAAGCACCAGGCTCTACTTTATCTTGTTGCTATTGCTGCTGTCTTTTAATCCTTAAAGCCTGAGCAGTCCTTGTGCTTCCAGTGGCACTGATTCTCATACCAAAGCAGAAACAGCGTCCATTTCTCTTTTTAAGAAAAAAGAAAAAAAAAAAAAAACTACAGAAAACCAAATATAGAAGTCCCATTTTCTACAAAGCATGTGCAAAGGTAACTGTACATAAATCAATAAACAACAAAGCCAGAACCCAGGTTATTGATTAGCTCCTTTGCTGTTTACCTCCAGCATACAGAATGATGCTGCAATTTTTACATACACACAGAATCTCCAGCCTCATGTGCATTTTCCCTGACTCTTTAAACAGGACTGTTAGAACAAGACTGCCTGAGTCAGGATGGCAGGACCTGTCTCATTTCACAGAACATATGTCTGTGCAGCTTATCAGGTTGTGTTAATACACATCCACTGCTTGGAGAAGCCTAATTTTATGTGATAGCAACCAAACCATAGATGGAGGTGCAGATAAGAGCTCCACACATGGGGATTCCCACTGGCTCCCAGAAGAGCTCTGTCCATCACACACTGACAGGATCAGAGCTCGAATGAGTATCAGTGTTTTTGTCACCTCATCCAACCAGAAGTCAAAGCAAAATCATTATCTCAGTGCAGAGGGGCCAGTCTCTATCAGCCAGCAGGATTCCCCAATGCCAAGGAAAGCTGTACACTCAATGAACTGCATCTGATTTAACTCTGAGGCCAAGCTTATGGTCCTTGAATTTGCATCTGTAAAAAGGCTGGTCCTTATCCCAACCTTAGACATATTTCTTCATTAGTAAAAGAGAAAATAAAATAAAAAATAATAACTGATAAATCCTAAACACAGGAAGAGAAGATCTCTGTGATAGATCTCTCCCACAACCTTAAAACCAAATCTTACATGTAGTGACCAACAGATAAGACCCTTTTGGTCTGAAGCCAGCTCCCAGTTACTCCATACAGGATTCAGAGCACCAAATGTCTACTAAAACAAATCCTCATTAGTGAGCAAAATCAAAATACTGCAGTAGCAGAACTACAGGGCCCCAGAGTCAGCACAGTCCTGTAAACACCATCTAAGGCCATAAACTTAGTGAAGCCACTCTGCCTCAGCACTGGGATATTCTGGTTCAGAGCCTGTCCCTGGTCGCTGCCAGTCCACGCACAGGAAGGAGTCTGATACACACGAGTTTGCTGCGGTTTGTGGGTGAACTGGTTCCAATTACTGTGGGCTGATTGCTTGAGTGGGAGCTGTAGAACCGGCCCCGAAGCCCCAAACCTTCGGATTAACCTCCTGTGTTCCAGAAGACACGGAGCAGGTGGTTTCAGTGACATCTGAGTCTGCAGCTCTATGCTGACAGTGAAATATAAGGCACACAAGACTGCACAAGGTGTAAAGGAGGAAGGGAAGGGACCAGAGCACATCTTTTCAGAGCAAACCTGCTTCTCAGAAATTATTTTCCGAGTATATAAACTGCCTGTATTACAGACAGAGTGGAATAGCATTAAAAAATTGGTGCTGATTTATTAATTCATAATACACATTACCCAGATACACAAAACATATGCAAAGTAGATATTATCTAATAAAATGTATCATTAACACACATGCTCTAATTGACAGATTTCAAACAAAAACATGCTATATTCCTACATTTTAAAGTAATGCTTCCTGTATGTGAAGATCAATTTGAATTAAGTGCTCTATGGCCACTCAGCTAAAATAGATCAGCCTAGTAATTGACAGGACTCTATCAATAGATTCTCCACAATCCATTACAAGTAATTTTTGTCTAATTTTTTTCCTAGATCCCCCTATTGGTTTTGGTGTAACTCTTCCATGACGGTTCTCTCTTAAATAAGAATTACAGAGTCAAGTCCAAAGTCTGCCTTAAAATAAAACCAAAACAACCAAACCAAGCCAAATAGAAAAAGAAAAAAAATCTGTGTCTTAATACTGCACACATGGAGACACAGCTCCTCATGTGATGGCAAAGCAGTCTGGCCAGCTGAGCCAGCAATGTGAGTTCAATCACCAGTGATCCCCAGTAAGAGCCAGCCCACTCCCTACTGCACTCGGGACATTCAAACCCTTTGCCTTGGTGAAATTACTCCGCCAGTAGATGAACAGGGGGTGAGTTTTCAGTGAGACTGGACACTGCATCTCTGTAGATCCCCAAAGGCCGTGGCTGTGGCCCCAGAGTCCCCCTGCTGTGGCAGAGCTGCTGCTGGGGGTGCAGATAAGGAATGAGAGGCTCCAGCCCTGCGCTGCTGCGCTGCCCAGACACGCTCGGAGCAGCCTGGCGCAGACGCCTCCAGATGCTTTTACAACACCGATCCAAAGGCGCCTCTCAGCAAGTGCAAACACACCCTCCCGGGTCAGCCAGCCCCAGCCAGCGATAGCTGGGCTCCCAGCCTGCCAGGGACCAGGTGTCAGGCTCCCAGCACATCCAAAAAATAAGCGGTGTTTACACGCATCTTCAAAGCGCGCTACTGTTTGGGCAGAACACACGCCCAAGCCCGAAACCACAGAAATGGAGAGGCAAGCGAGACAGCCCAGACAATGGAGGGAGAGGCAGAGGTTTAAATATTTTAGGCAGTGATTTTCAAAAGCAGAGATTGCATGTAATTCCCACCCTAATTCAAGAGAACTGACTTGAGGAACTTAGGAACTCTTCTGGGGCAAGAGAGAGCCGTGGTTGACTCAACACCATTAGATCACTTGCAGCACACTCTTTGTCCAACACACATGCACGTACCTGCTGCTTTGTTCTCGACCTACAACATCTGTAAAACTGTTTGCACGCTTGGGAAAATCTGCTGATGTTTGCTTAAACACTGACATCTCCCTGGGATTTCATTCAAGCTGGTGGCACTTTTGAAGTTCAACTTTTAAGCTGTAAAAGGCTTCTGAACTAAACTACTGGCCCAAGACATCAACATTTCTGGTTTAGGGACTTCTACATTTTTACTGGAGAATCCCTACAACAATTCTTGAACATCAGGTAGCAACATGAGATTTCGATATTCCATGGGAAAACAACTGAACTCTCAGGTCCTGGGCAAAAACTTTGCAACAGTATTTCTCATGTCAGTTTGTACCAAGAAGAATAAATCCGTCCTGCAGTCTGAATACCACTGCCAGGGAATAAACTCAGAATCTCTCTGCTACACCCACCACAGGATAAACCTATGAACGAATAAAGGTTACTACTGCCAGGAGGCAGGATTTTAGGATAAAGACACACATTCCAGCTCTACTCCTGCAGCCTTTCAGGTGGCCATAAAGCACAGCACAGCAACCATTAGGCAGCACCTAAAAGCCCACGTCCTCCCTCCAGCCGCGCCAGCGCCACACTGCTCCGTTCGCAGCAATTTGGGTTCTTTGATTCGGCTGCACACTTGACCTGGCTAAACCTTCCTCCAGCTGAGCGAGCTGCATGTTGTGGCAGCGCTGGGTTGGGAGGCATTGTGAAATAAAGTGGGAGGCCTCATGTGCTCATTTGTGTGTCAGTACCCAGAATGCTGCTTCTGGCTTCCAGCTACTTCATAGAAGTGCTGCTGGGACTTGAACCGTGGGAACACGGCAGCGCTGGGTGTGTGGGTGTGCTCACACGCGTGCAAGGACAGCTCTGGCTCTCCTGGGCCCTGCTCACAGCCAGTCCTGCTCAGGGTACAGATGTCTGGGGCACAGGTGGGGAATCTCGAAGCGCTGTGAAACACCGCTTGGTTCAGTATTGGAGAAAAACGGTTCGAAAGAGACACAATCGAGCCCACCCTCCTCTTCTGGAAATAGCAACCAACAAAGCCTTCAGGGCTGCATCTGAACTAATTCTGTGCGAGCGGAGCATCCTGATGTGAGGCAAGCAGTCTGTCACAAGGGAGTGGAGAGCAGTGCCACAGACACACCGAGCCCACACGGGTCCCACAGGAGAGCACGCACCAGGCAGCGCGGCTGAGCCCGAGAAAAACGCTTTGGCACTGATGGTGGATTTCTAGGACCCTGTTTTGCAACCCCATCAGGTTGTTCACATTTTTCATGTCTAGAAATACCCCAGAATGTACTGGTTGTGCTCCATGCCAGTAATGGTGGATGAGATGAGACAGGTAGGGAAACAGGACACCCACACAAGTAAAAGCCGTGTTGGTGCAGAGAGAAAGCAAAGCACAACGTGCATGGGAAGGTGGAACTCCCAGTGAAGGACACAAAATAAATAAAATGGAGAAATTATGTGGCTCAAGAAAAGCAAGAGCTTTGAGAACTGGCAGGAAGATGAAAGACCTTATGGGAGGTCAATTACTCATCCAAGCATGAACAAGGAGGACATAAACCCCAAATTTAAAAAGAGTGTAAGGAAAGTGACTGAGGCCTTTATGGTCCCTGTTCTAGTGGGGGGCTCCAGCTTTTTTTTCAGTTTTTCCAGTCTAACTCCCTCCAGCTTTTGGTTAAGACCCTTTGCTGACTTCACACAGGTCTAGACAAAGGGTTCTTCTGCAAGTGGCAAGACCAGGCAACAGGAGTCTTGTTCAGACAACACAGCTGACCGAGAGAGGAGATCTCTGCACTGACACATCCATCCCCTGGTACAGAAGGATGGATATGCACTACAAATACTTGATGTAGAGAGAAATGTGCACTGGGAATGAAATATCTAGGAAAAGCTACGCCTTGTAGCAAAGCTTTAAAACCACGCCAAGGAAAAGGGAAAAAAAAAAAAGAAGATATGAAAAAAAGGCAGTTCTGCCACTACGCTGAATCTGCACCAGCGGCTTGTGCCAACCCAGCTCCTCCATTTAAGTCAGACCCTTAAAAGGCAGAGCTGTGCTGGCAGAAATCTCCAGACCTCATCACAGAAACCTCATGGAGACACATGAAAAGGTCAAAACACTCACTGCTGCTTAAACAGCCATAAAATTGGTCATATGCATCCCATGCTACCTACATACTACCAGAGCTCCAAGGAAAACATGCCACACAAAGCAATGTGTGTACACACTGAGAGAGAGAAATAAATTGAGAAACTGGGGAAAAAAAAAAGGGCCACTCCTGAAAGCAGAAAACCCAATATCTGACACAGCAGCTTATGGCACACCAAGCACACAAACACCTCTGTATGAAACAGAACAAAGCAAAGCTGAGATCTACATCAAAAAGGAAGCCCACCACAAAGACACATGTGCTTCACCCTTTCATCCCCGGAGACAGCCAGAGCCCCACAGACACACAAAACCCACACAGGATTTAACACACACGGACTGGGACCATCCTGTCATTTCCTCACTAAGCATCTAAACTTTACTCCAATGTTACTTGCCCCTGGCCACAGCCTACCAATCTTAGAGCCTGATTAAATCTCTCCGTAATTATCCGCACACACTGCTACAACACAAATGACCTTAGCATATGATATCCGTTGGCTAAGCCCAATGGAAAAAGACTTCAGGAAAAGGAAGGATAAGCGTCCAAAACTCTGCCAGCACTGTCAGGGTCTCCTCAGGACTGCACTGCTTTAATAGAAGAGTCCTGAAGGCAGCTCAAAAGCCTTGAAACTTAATATATTGAGATAAAACATTCTGTTTTCTCTACCCCACCATCTGAGCGCACACCACTCTATTCTTCCCCGCCTCACTCCTTGCCACCTTCCAAATGAATTTATGTAGGAGACTTAGCATTTCATCATGATGGATTTCTGGCAAAATTTTCCAAAAAATAGATGGCCACCATTTCCACGCAGAATTTTTGGTGTTCACTATTAGGTATCTTCAATTCATTCTGCAAAAAGTGCTGCACTCCAGGCAGATTTGGGAGAGTGAGAGAGGAGTGTTTCTCCTGTTCTGAACTAGGACCTATGAAAGGGTCCTCAAAAAACCTGAGGCACAGCCAAGGTTTAGTAACCTTGTCTTGTTCTCCTGCAGCCTCGCCTGCGGTGCTGGATAAATGATGCAGTTGAAGAGAACACTGAAAAATCCTTGCAAGGAAAGGAAAGCACTCCTCTACTAACATTCATTTTAATTACTCTGGAAGTGACCAAGCCAGGGGCACAGCACCTTTCTACAACAAGAACGTGGAAATTCCTTGATTTTGCTTCCCAAACGAAGCCTGCCCTAGAAAATTCCTTTCCCAGCATGAAAAATGTCTCCAGTTTGAGAGCCATATTCTCCTCTCACATCCATGTAGATCTATCCCACCATTCCATCTCAGCACATGACTGACGGAGAATAGACAAGCCATTAAAAACACATCCACCTCCAACCACGGGGATAATGTGCCTCATTACAGCCCAGCTTTGTCACAGCGTCCTGACACTCCGGGGAGGAAAAGGAGGGGTGAGGACAAGGACTGAGCCGGGGGCCCAGGAGAGAAACTGGAACTGGAAGAGTGAGGCTCTGCTCCTTAATCCAGAAGTGTGGAGCCTGGTCAGATGGGCTCACTAGGCCTCCTAGGCTGGTTGTGGAATTACTGTACTGTTTGCACCACAATTTTTTTTTAAATCTGGCTTTAGTTTGAATATTCTTGTTGCACTTTTTTATAAATAAAAGCTCTGTCTTAGTCAGCGTGTGTGTCTGTCCCTTTAAACAGGTATTTGGTAAGTTAATTCAGAATTTTCGTAGCAGGCTTTAAACACCCCTTCTCTTTTCCAGGCTTGTGTATTGCCCTTCCACTCCGGACACAAACCCCCAAAGTTTGGGACTCTCTGACAATGAGGCAGAGCCCAGCCGACAAACCTGCAGGGGGGAACTCGGAGGCAGGAGTTTGCTTTCCCCTTGCACCGGGGGCAAGGAGCAGGAAGCAGAATTGCTCATCCCCAGCCAGTTGCACCATCGCCAGGAGCCAGACAGACATCCCGGTGTCTGCGAGTCCTCAAGGCCTTGTGGCAGGGCTGCCCATGGAGCAGGACCGGGGCCAGATGCCAAGGCAGCCTCCCACCCACACACCAGGGATTCTGGGATCTAAAGGCAGCTCAGACTGAAAGAAAAACAAGTGACACCTAAAAAAAATGTGCTTTAGCTGTCTGGCTCAGCACAGCACGGCACGGAACACCTCCAGGAGCTGCTGCAGCTGGCCCTAGACAGAGTCCTTTGCTGGATGGATACATAATCCAATACACAAAAGCCTGTCTGCTGGGGAAATTTAAGCTCCACAGGGAAACTCTAAAAGCAGGGACTTCTCCATTCACATTCCACACACTTCATATATAAACCAGTAACCTGCACTACCGGCACAATTTTTTTTCTGAACAGGCACATTTTATTTCCATACAAGCATTTAGAGCATTTAGCCCCCACCTCCATCCCTGGCGACACTCAATCGACCAGAAAAGTGCATGGACTTGTGTCTGGAGCCATCAGGACCTGCTCCTTTTTTTTCTGGCTTCTTCCTTGTCTTGACCCCAGGGTGAAGAAGCCCTTAAGACCCGAAATCGCGCACTTCCAGATAAAGTCTGGGGCAGTGTGATGGCCTTCAAAGATCAGGGTTCACATATAGTAAAATATACAAACACGCACACGTAATTTAAACAAACTCCAGCCACCGTGGTCAGAACACAACCAGAGAAATAAAGGTGCCATCTCAAGCACTGCTCCTCCACAGGGACACACACGCGGGGAGAATGGAGAACACGACTAAAATCGCTAAATGACTCCAAGGGAAAGCAGCCGGCAACAATCTGGGTATATCGATGAATGCTACCGAAATTCCCCCCACCCCGTTTAAAATTACAGGCACCACTTACCCGGGGGGCTTTCCTCTTGTATTTGTTGTTATAGTCAAATTTTTCTTTCATTTCATCTAAGAGCTGGCCCAGTCTAGCTTTCTCCTCTTTCCCAGTATAATCCTGGCTGAGGAGGATATAGGATCTCCAGTTTGCAGAGTCAAAGCCCCAGTGGCAAGTCCTGTTTTCCAGCGATTTGTGAGAGTGGACCACAAATTTGTGAGGTGGGTACATGAGCCTGCAGTCCAAGCACTGGATGCAGGCTGCGCTGGGGTTACTGTAAAGCTCTGGCACCAGGAGTCCCTTACACTTCCCAAAGCACTCATGATACACCTTGAAGCTCTTCTCCGTGAGCTCCAGCTCAATTGTGCTAGAGAATTCCTTCTTGCAGTGGGGAGGATAGGTGCCACCATAAAGCAAGGCGTTACAAAGCCTCTCAGCGTCAGTTTTCGTGATGAGCCCGCAGGAAGGAGCGGAGAAGGGCAGGATGCCCATGACTTTGAGGATTTCCAGCTGGTCAGCAGTGCATCGGGAGCAGTAAATATGTAGCTCATCACACACCGAATTAATCTGCTGCAGGGAGAAGTCCCTGAGCACCGAGTTCAGGATCTGGGGCAAGCAAAGCCGCTTCTCTCCGCCCACCACGAAGCAGGAGATGGTTTCCCCTTCCAGGATGGTCTCGCACCTCTCTGTGGATCTGTCCGAGGGCATGAAGAAGGGACCAGGCATGACCGGAGGAGGCTGGATCGGGGGCAGATGCAGTACAGGTTCCGCTGGGTCTTTGCCATTGTCTTTCTTGTACATCTCCTGTGCCCATCGTGCTGAGAAAGCAGCAGGGCCACCCAGGGAGCTCATAGAGCTCAGATGAAACTGTTCCAAGGTCTTCTGCAGTCCTGGATGAGGCTGGAAGCTGCTTCTACTTACAGTCTCCATTTTTTAGTTTCTATTCCCAAAACAAACAGCAAAAATCCCCAAATATCTTCCACCCTGGTGCAAATCCACTTAAGGGATTTTTTTTAAGGAAAAAATATGAACAAAATAAAACAACCCACCCTTGTGTTTTTCCTCCTTCTCACTCAGCAATCCACTAACGGAGAGGAAATAAATCCTTTTGTATGCGTGTCTCTCTCTTCTTTCTTTTCTCTTGGTTCGCGTTACAATTTCAAACCCTCCAAGTCTCCAAGCTGCCCCGATGGAGCACAGAATCACGGCAAAAAGAGGTCTTCATCCGAGCACTCACCCCCTCAGCCAACCCCCAGGCAAACCAATCCCTCCTCCCACACCTCCAACACACACTCACTCACACACACACACCACCCACAGAAACACAAAAAGTCTGTGCCACGCTCCGAGCACCCGGGGCTCAAATATGTTCTGGCGGCTGCTGCTTCTCTGCAGTGATCCCCCTTCTGTCCATATTCACCGAGGGAAGGCGCGGGGGAGGAAAGTAAAAAGCAGGAGGAGGCAGAACGCTCGGTCTGTGGAAGGAACAACGCAGGAGAAAAGGCCCAAATCTCCGGCACTGCCAAAGCGGCGCGGGGGCTCCGCACGGGCGAGGAGCGGCTCCGCTGCCCCTCGTGGTCCCTCTGCTCGGCCTGGGAGGGCTCCTCGGCTCTCGGCTCGCCTTCCTTCCCTTATTTCTGTCGGTGCTCTCGCTGTGCCGTGGGGAGCCGCGGTGAGAGCGCGCACATCCTCCCAGCTCCTCTTTCCAGCAGTGACTGAGAGTGCCTGAGAGCTGAGCTAATGCAGGCGGGCTCAGCCTCCCGCCCTCCGCCTCCCCCCCTCTGTTTGTTGGTGTCTGCCTCAGTCATTGAATCCCGGCCAAGAATGTGACCAACTCCCCGGGCCGGGCTCTTCCAGGAACAGCGCCCGCCTCCCCCCTCGCGCTGCGCCCAGACCGGCCGGGATGTGCCGGGAGCAGCCGAGCCGAGCCGAACGAGCCCAGTCGAGCCGAACCGAGCTGATCCGAGCCCAGCCGCGCCGAGCTGCTCTGTGCCGAGTCCAGCCGAACCGAACCGTGCAGAACCGAACCGAGCCGAGCCAAGCTGTGCTGAGGGATGCCGAGCCCAATCGAGCCGTGCCACGCCAAGCCGAACCCTGTCGTGCCGAGCCGAACCGTGCCGAGCTCAGCCGAACCGAGCCGCTGCACGGGCGGGCGCGCGGCGCGGCCCCGGCGGCAGCGCCGGCGAGGGAGGGAGAGAGCGGGGGGGAGGATAAACTGCTGGGTTCACGGACCGCCGCGCCGCCAAGGAGGGGCGGTAGGGCGAGGGCTTTTTCCCTCTCGCCGCTGGATTTCTGGCAGCGGTGAAATGGAACAGGCGCAGGGAGCGGCGCTGGTCGGGCTCGCACGGGCACGGAGCGTGTGTGAGCACTCACGGCGCCCTGGCCGGCGTCAACTGCGGGCACACGCCCCGCGCCGACAGCAATCGCAGCCGTAAGAGCGCGACTGATGGGCGACAAGCGCGCGGGACGGAGCGCATCCACCGGGCACCGAAGCCCCGAACCCACCGAGCGCTCCCGGCGAGCGGCACACGTGTGCTTCCCTGTCCCGACACACGTGTGCTTCCCGGTCCCGACACACGTGTGCTTCTTTGCTCCGACACACATGTGCTTCTTTGCTCCGACACACATGTGTTTCCCTCTCCCGAACACATGTTCCCTTCTCCCGACACACGTCACACGCTCCTTCCACCCACGGGCGACGCTCAACGTGTGGAAGAAGCGAGAGGCGCAACCGCAGCGCGGGTGGGCAGGGGCTGGGGGCTGCCCGAGCCCTCGCTGGAGCAGGAAGGCAGAGGCAGCACTAAGGTCACGCCTGCGGCACACGGGCGGGCGGCTCCGCTGTGGCCGGGGCTGCCCGCTGGGTCCCGCACTGGCCGCACGGGCCGGGGCACCGAGCGCCCCACACACGCCGGGGGCGGGCGCCCTCTACCGACCCATGAGAGATCACCGCGACCGCCCCGTGCAACCGCGGCCGGGGCACCGACACCACTGATCACTGACCAGGGCACCGACACCACTGACCAGGGCACCGACACCACTGATCACTGACCAGGGCACCGACACCACTGACCAGGGCACCGACACCACTGATCACTGACCAGGGCACCGACACCACTGACCAGGGCACCGACACCACTGGTCACTGACCAGGGCACGGACACCACTGACCACTGACCAGGGCACGGATGGGCACTGCCCATGGCATGGACACCTACTCCTCAGGGCACTGACCTACTCACTGCCCCTAGCACGGATGCACACTGGCCGTAGCAAGGACACACACTGCCCATGGCAGGGACACCAACTGACCATAGCAAGGACACACTGCCCATGGCAGGGACACCAACTGACCATAGCATGGACATTCACTGCCCACAGCATGGACACACACTAACCATGGCACGCACAGTGCCCACTGACCGCAGCATGGACACACACTGCCCAGCAGCACTGCCAACTCCTTCATAGATTTATTATTCAGATCAGGAGTGAGATGCTCTTAGTTTCTATTAATATCAAATTTCAAAGCAAAAAAACTGTGTCTTCTCCCATTTGCCATGGACTGCACACCCAGAATTCTAACAAACATTTCAATCACCACTTAGCACCACCATAAGGAACAAGCTGAAAAGGTTTCCACTGTTATCTCAGAGCTCTGTCAACAGTGTGTGCCAAAAAGGGCTGGGGAGCACTTTCACACCAGGACAATTGTTAATAGTATTTGTAATGCAACAAAGACTTTAAGCACTGCTCATCTATAGAGTGTGACTGAGGGACACAGACACTGAATTTTGGGCAGTCTCCTCTGAAAGAGTTCAGTAGAACAGCAGAAATAACACATCAGGACAAAAGAGGAGGAGCAAACAGACAAACAGCCAAACAGCGCTTAAAAGAGCAGTTGGAAAACAAACCCACAGTGGTTTACTCAGACACATTGTAATGGGGCAGGGCACACAGCAAGCTCTTGTGTTTTATTTGTACTTTTATATTCTGAAATTCCATTCAGAATAAAGGGGAATTCAGAGTTGTGTAAGAGCTTTGACCTTGCCCCTAAGTCAGCATTTCCCCAGAGAGGAACCCACTCTCACCCACCTTCAACATCAACCCTGATACTGTAAATGGCTTTGGAGAAGGCAGGAACCAAACACACCAGCCCAAGTCAGCAGCTGTGTCTCCATGTGCTCAAAGACACTTGGAGGATCCTCACCAACCTGCTTTACTAGAAAGCCATTGGTAGCAAGAAGGACCCTTGAAGTTTCTGTTTACACAATCCATCACACGTGGATTTGGTGATCCACGAGTGGGATTTTTAGATATTACCACAATACCAAGGTCTAAAGATGTGATTTAACAATCTAGGCCATATAGTCCTCAATTCCTGATGCTACAGAAGTTACCACGTTAAGAGAAAGCAGGGCTAGGAATATTCCTCACTGGGTAACAGGAGTATCTAAAAGGTTTTAGTTAAGAATAATTTTTTAATTATATTCTTCAGCAGGTATGTGTGGTACCTTTCGATAATATGAGGGACATCCATCCACTCCATCACTTCCAAAACGAAGGGTGTGCTTTGGTAGAATGAAAACCCCTCCCAGCATTCAGCATCCTCTTAGAGAAGCTCTGACTGTGACTGTGACAAGGGAGAAGCACCAGACACACAGTGAATTCCCCCAGGGCTGTGGCAGTTGACCAGACTGTCATCAGAGACACTCGGATACAATGGGGACCAGCAGCAGGATCACTCCCTAGATGGATTCAGTGCAGTTTCAGGCTTTTTTTTTAATCTGCCAAAATATAAATGGCCAGATATACTCAAACATCACATATGGAGTTCCTGATTCTTTTAAAGAACCAAACTAATGCCTGCAGGAAGTTTGGACAGCAATGGAAAAGCTTCTCAGCTATGGAAGCCAGGTTCTTTTTTCACTCCCTCTCCTTCATCCCCTAGAAAGAAAGGACACCAAGCAGTAGCTGCAGTTCATTTTAAGAAAGGTGCCATTTTCTCTTCCAAATGACTTTTTAGTGCAAGTAAATCACTGGATCTTGCAACAGATTGTTTATGGGTGGAATTCGTAAATGGAATTCCTGAAGCAGAGGGGACTACCAAAGAGACAGGAAGGATGGTCTTGTGGTTAAGACAGAAAACTCAGGACATCTGGGGTCTATTCCCAGATCTCCCACAGATTTCCTGTTGCTTTGGGCAAGTTGTTCAGTCTCTCTGTGCCTCAGTTTCTGTATCTGCAATACCCAGACAGTGAGCAATTGGAGTGGCAGCTTCCGAACCGAAAGCCATGACGGGACAGAGACCGAGCTTCAACTCCTGCAGTAACAACACAGCAAAACTTCCACGTGTCTACAGCCCACAGGTTGCAGAAGTGCACAGCAGCAGGGCAGGAGAAGGGGGAGCAAAGGGAGCCGTCATGTGGCATTAAGGTGGCAGTGGCTTCTCAAGGCTCTGCCTCTCCATGACGGACTGTGAGCTCTGCTCATCTTAAAATCAGATTAATCTGTCCCCCAGCCACTGTTTGTCTTGCTCCAGTTCCAAAGCCCTGGAGCTGGAGAAAGGAGAGGGGAAAAATATCTCCGAGGAAGGGCCCTAACACCACAGTGTTTTCTCACTCTCTCCCTCTTCTCCTCCCCCTCTCCATTGGCTTCAAGGCCAACAGCTCCTGGAACACAAACACTCTTGTAAACTTCTGAACCACACAGCCCTATGGTGGGTGGGTGTTTGCTCCCTGCCTGCCAGTTCCAATCCACCCACAGATTCCAAAGGCCCAGAACAAAAAGCAGACTCCATTTTCCATATTTAACAGGCAGTTTGCTTCCCTCCCCATCGCCTTCACTCGGTGCCTCTCCCCAGCACCGGGCCCCACCTTTTGCACGTCCCCCGGGCTGAGGGGATGTCTGTGCCTGTGTTTGTACACACAGAGGAGAAGGGTGTTCCCAGAGGGTTCTCCCCAGCCCCCTCTGGTTCTCACTGCCTGCCTGCTGGGGAGAACTGGGGATTAGCAAGGGCTGTGCTGCATATTGCAGCTATTTGACAAAACGTTTGGGAAGGGCCTATTGTGAAGATTGTGAAGAAGGAAGGGGGGGAGCGTGGGTGCGAATGCGACACGTCAAAATTCCTGCTGCAGCTCACATTAGACAGCACAGCCCTTGGAGCAGCCAATTCCCACTTTCTCCATGCTGGTACCGAACATATTCATTGCTAATTGTGGCAGAAGTAAAACAATTTCTGCATGGCCAGGATATTTCCTTCCCTCTTTTCCTTTACAGATTATCATTTATCAAGGTCGTCATTTTCACTGATCAATTAGGGTGAAAGTGGGGAATGCCAAACTATCCAGAACCTGTGGATTAAGGTTTCAAACTCAGTCAGGTGGTCTTTTTCATTCCAATGTTTCAATTTTTCACCAACACACATATTCCATTTACAGAAAATTATTTCACAAATTATCTTTTCGGCCAAAATTAATTTCGAAACATTCATTTGAAAGACACCACTTCTTTTTGTACATATTTCTCTGAGATATGCAGTGAAATAAGAGAATTTAAGACATCTAAAAAGTCACCCATAAAAGGTTTCAAGAATCAGTCATATTTAAGATGAACCAAACAAAAATTTTCACTGTCTGAGAAAGTCTACAATAGACTCATGACAACAAAAAGAGTCTTTTTTTTTAATTAATGGAAAAGTCAACTATTTACAGCACACCTTTCAAAGCAAAGAACTCAGTGAGGTGGCTGTGACTTTGCAGCAAGGGCAGCAAGGCTGTGTTTTAGGGTTTGGTCCAGCTAGCTGATTTTATTTCACAGCAACCAGAGAACCCCATGGATTCAGAACTCACCATTATTTTCTTAATCATTTTCCCAGTTCTTGGTTCTGTCCAGCTCTTTTCCAAGTTCAGAACCTCTTGGTCATGGCCTAGTGGCCATATATCCATGATGAATACATGTAATGAACATGTCACCTGCTTAAAACAGGACCTGCTCTCACCTAAAATTCATATTTAATTTGCAGGAAATCATCAGGCATCCTAGGAACTATGGGAGGTGAGAGGTTGTTAAAAGCACATGAAAGAGTTCTCCATCTTTTGGAATTTTTTTTTTCCCAAGTTGCCTGGTATGTTGCTCAGGGCTGCCCCTCCCTCCCTCACACACTCTGTACCTACATGCCCTGGTGGACGCTGCCAAACACCTCATTTTTAAAAAAAATCAAAAAACGTGCTTGCTACTGCCAATAAAAAAATTAATTCTCTGGGAAAAATCAGAGTCAGAGAAGGGAATAAAGCTGGAACTCCTGGGATTCCCAAAGGAGCTCACAGAACAGGGAGTCAGGGCTGCACAGACATTTTGCCATTTGCATGAACACCAAATCTTTAATTTCTCAGCACAGCCAGCAATGAGCAAACAGGGCAGAGCATCCACCTCCAGCAGAGGAAGGGACAGGGACACCAAGCCAAAGCCTTGTCCCTGTAAATAGTGCACTGGACTGCTGCTGTCCACCCTCAGCATTTGCTCCCAGGGACACCAGCACCGCTCTAGGGAAGAAAAACCAACACATTTCAGACAAAGTTAAGCCTGGATTTAAGCAGGTCTCTCCCACAGCTTATCCCAAAGCAATCCATATCAAAGGCACTGAGTGTGCCAGCCTTGCCCTGTGGGAGCTCCTGACCAGCAAAGCCTGAGCTGCAGCAAACGAGGGGGTGACCTGCCCTTCCCTGCCCTTCCCTGCCCTTCCCTGCCCTTCCCTGCCCTTCCCTGCCCTCCCACACACGCTCTGCCAGGAGCAGAAGCTCTGGGAATGCTGACTGGATCTGCTGCAGTGCTGGGCTGGGGAAAGGGCTCCACAACCTGTGGCAGCAGCAGTGACACAGCCTCATGTCCACCTCACCNGCCCTTCCCTGCCCTTCCCTGCCCTTCCCTGCCCTTCCCTGCCCTCCCACACACGCTCTGCCAGGAGCAGAAGCTCTGGGAATGCTGACTGGATCTGCTGCAGTGCTGGGCTGGGGAAAGGGCTCCACAACCTGTGGCAGCAGCAGTGACACAGCCTCATGTCCACCTCACCCAGAGCCCAAACATTCCCTCCACAGCCCCCCACAGACTGCAGGGAATTCACCTCTCTCTTACATAATCTCTTCCATCTTTGAGATAATTTCTTATCACCATGGGATCTGTATTTTGCAAATAATACTGATAAGCTTAATGCACCTTTGCTACAAAGACTCTGTCAGACCTTTGGATCTGCTCACTGGATTATCACCACAGCTCCTGGCCCTGGATCATGTCCTTTGGTACTTCCTTTACAGCAGCTCAAGATCCAAAATCATGGCAGGGAATGAGTCTGCTTGAAATTTATGACCTCTATTCCCTTGTTGTAAAGTGATCCCCTGTCTGCTGCTCTGATAGGTGAACCTGCAATTTATTGGAGAGACCTGTGCCTCCTATAAACAACACCAGGCACTCAGTGGAGATCAGTGCTTGCATCATCACTTCACTCATTCAGAACGTGCTGTCCTAAAAATCCCGGATTTCTACTCCTTTTTCATAAATTCTTATGCATTGATCTCATATTTATTTCATTTATGGGCTTTCTGAATGAACCTGTGATTAAAGCACATGCACACCTCATTAGCATAATGAGATTTTTCCTACAAGCATGTAATGAAAATGAAACAAATTCATTCTGTCATTTTACAGATGTGGAACTGCAGAATAGAGAGGATATACAACTGGCTTAAGGCCACCCTGCAGATCTTTAGCACAATCCAAATCTTCTACCAAGTTAAAATCAACTGCTTTTAACTTCATGACTGGGTTTTTTCCTAACAAAACTCCACAATATTCCTAGAACTACTCCCAAATCAAAACTATGTAGTAACAGAATCCAAACCTGAAAGACAAAGAGGACTGGGGTTGTTTGAATTGGTTTTTTTTTCTGTCCATAAGACCTGTTCCATACTTCAGTGCACAGGACAGGCTGTGTTTTGAATCAGACACTTCAGTCTGGTAGAAGCAGGTAGTGAAAGTCCCCCACATGATTTGTATTTACTGCAGTGTCTGATTTAACATTGCCCTGTTCTCTTTCTCAGGAAACAGGCACTGAACATTTTCGTTTCTAGACAGCATCAACTGTCAGACTCGCTTTTATGTAAAGCATTTTTATTTCAAGTCTCTTCAATTTGTAATTAGCTGTGTCAGAAGAGCTGGAGACAGGAGATGTTGGGGCAGCAGGTTCCCAGTGTCCCAGTCCCTGTGTCCCAGCAGGACATTTCCACAGCCTGCCCTCCTCCAGCTGCACAGAGCACAGGGGCACTGGGGATGTTCCAGCAGGATCTGCTCAAATGAGCTTCCACCAGACTTTCAGGGAGTCCCACTTCTGTTTCCAGCAGTTCTGCACTTCCAGGGTTCCCTATGGCTGCAGGAATGGTCTTTGTGTAGATTAAACCCTCTTCACTTATGTGGCCCTCTGACAAAGAGTGGTGCAAAGAATAATTAGGGTTTAAGATTATTTTAAGCAAGAGATGAGCTCATATCTAGTAAACTTCTAAACTATTCCTGGGTACAGCATTTTTATTAAAATAATGAACACTGACTGTGAGAGGAAGGACTGCAGGAAAGGCTGGCCATGCTTAGATTCCCTTTTTCATCTCCACCCTTCAAAAATTTTTATTAGATTTCTTTCCTGCACGTGGCAGGCTGACAGTGGGACTCTCCCTCCTCTCCCCTCACCATCCATCATGTAATCCAAGGCCCATCTTGAAGCAATGATCCTGTCTGTCCCATGCCTGCTGCAGCATCACCACTAGGACCAGGATCCATCAGGGAATGTGCCAGCTGGCACCTTTCCCTCCCCTCTGCTTTCCTTCCCTGTGCAGGAGAAACCATTCCTTGCCTTCTGGGGCCAGCACTGGACCCACACTGTTCCTCCTAATGAATGCAACCTGTTCTAACGAATGTGAAGCTTATTTGTGAGTGTGGAGCTGCACTCAATTGCCTGACATTTCACATTTCTCACCATAAATCTGGGTAACACTTTATTTTAATTACTAGGACATTTTCTAACTTTTATTGTTTCTGGCATACACAGGCGAAATGAGCTCATTCATTATATAAGGTATGTGAGCTATTTCTTCAGGGGAAATTGTGTTCTATATTACCCTTGCTATGCAACAAGATGCCATTCACCTCTCTTGTACATGTCACTAAGTGTCACACAGGCTGAGAAGGATTAACTCATTTTTCCTGAATGACAGAGACCTTGAAGGTTGATATATCCATCCATCCATCCATCCATCCATCCATCCATCCATCCATCCATCCATCCATCCATCCATCCATCCATCCATCCATCCATCCATCCATCCATCCATCCATCCATCCATCCATCCATCCATCCATCCATCCATACATCCATCCATCCCTCTGCATTTCTAGCACACCCATTAATTGTCAGCAGCTTTGTCACACCTCCACTCTAAAGCTGGTGAAGGCACCACCTCGATGTGACATAGAGGAAATTCCAAAATGCAAATTTCAGACCCTGGTTTGATTTTTCTGAGGGTAATTTTGCTCTACAGGTGTTGCAAAGGCTGAGACAAGGAACAAACTGGTGAGGGCTGCACTGCCCAGGGAGATGCTGTGTGTGAAGACTGGGCACCAGAGCCTGTACTCAGGGCCCTGGGGAGACACAAAGGATTTTATAAATGCCCTGAAGCCTCAATGTAAAAAATCCCTTTTTATTTCCAACCTCCCTCAGCAAAGGTCTGTAACTTCACTAAGATGAACAGTACTGGAGACCAGAGAGCTTGGACTCCTCCAGCTCTCCAAGGTCACATCAGAAGACCTGCAGAAAAGAACACTCAGCATCTCTGAGTCTTACTTGTCCCACAGCAGTCAGTGCCAGATTTCAAACGGAGTCCAAACAAAGATTAAGTTTAGGCTCTCTATCTCCATAATGATAATTTGGGGCCAAGACTCAGTCCGTGCTGAGCACTCTGCAGGCAACAGAACGTCTCCCTGGTAAACCCAGCCCATAACTTTTCAATTACTGAATTCAGACTGGACTGGAGAAATCATAAATCAGGCCCCTCCTTTTGACAATTGTTTGAGCTCTAGAACTGGACTCCTGCTCTTGGCCTGCAGCAGTGCCTCTCCCCTTGTCTGTGCATTACATCCCTCCTCGGGCTGTACCTTCCTTGTTCCTACTGAGCCTGAGATGATGGAATTGGCCATTTGCCGAGGTGAAGGGGGAAAAAAAGGTGGTTACTGTAATGGAAGGGCTTTCTGACTCTTCTGACTGCAGAGTGAAAATCCCAGGCAGATAGCACAGAGCCTGTTTAATGACTCACACGCTGCTTTTTCACCAGGGAAAAATTTCAGGCCTGCACTCAGTTAAAAGATGGAAATTTTTATAAAACTTCCATTGTGGTATGTTACCATCTGTTCAGAAATTAACAAAAACAAAATCAAAGTAAGCAAATGGCTTGATTTCCTTTCTT